>CAKNYM010015584.1:0-10237 GCA_932195095.1 Andricus curvator | reverse complement strand
TAAATAAACATTTTCCAGTGGACTAAATTGTGAATCTAAACCATTCTCGAATCCACTGGAACACATACACAAAATTTCATCAAAATCGGTCCAGCCGTTTAGGAGGAGTTCAGTCACATGCACACGGACAGAAGAATTATATATATAATGATAAAGATATATATATATACATGTGTGCATAATGCATATAAATATATTGGCCTATACTATAATTTTTTTATTCATATACGGAAAAAATTATTTGTCACGACTTTATTGACTGTCTAAAACTTTAGGATGGGCCACAATTTAAAAATATATTCATATAGCGTATATTACAAGGTTCAAGAAAAGCTACGATATAATAAGAGTCCGCGGAATTCTTCCATGACTCTCGAAATAGTAAAAATATATTTTGAATCATAAAATAATTCGCGGATTCTCTTCAATTATTTCAAGGATTAACTTGAAACTTGTAATAAACGTTACACGAACATTTTATAAATCAGTGACCTATCCTAAAGTCTTGACAGTAAAGTTTTGACAACTTATATTTTTCGTATATCAGTAACTTCTAAAAAAATGAGATATTGATTTATGAAAGTAAAAAAAACACACCTTACAGCAATTATTGTATTATTACGATATACTAATGAATTACCTGCACCAATGAAAAAGACAGGCCAAAAAATTTGAAGGAACATCTTTTTAAAAGATAAAATACTGTTTTTTTAATATTTCATTAAATCTCACTTCGTTCTCGATACGGAGGCAAAATCACATGATAACGACTCACGGGCAGTGCTTGTAATTCTCGGATTCGACCACACTGCGCATGCGACGCATCGACAGCCTCAATAGAGTATTTCCACTTGTGACGTCATTTCAAAATGTCCGAACACTCCAGGGAAAACATTGCATTGTATACATAGTGTCGCGTGTATTACCTTAGTTAAAGAATTGTGTTTATCGGCAAATGAAAAATGTCTAGTGAATACTTTTTGAGTTTATCTGGTGAAGTAAAGGTTCTTTATTGTAATAAACTAAGTGCAATTAACAATTTAGATCCCTACGCTCTGAAAAGTGAGGAATTTTCCACAAGTATTAGTGATGTACCCGTAGCGAGGGCCAAACAATAGTACCAATTACATGGGATGGAACTTTATTTTTTCAATAACTAAACAAATAACTATTTTTCAACATAAGTGTATTTGTACATTATTTTTTATTTTATAAGAGCTATTCAATTAGATAATAAAATCGATTAAAAAAATTTGTAATAACTTTATTATTTAATTGAATAGCTTTTTGAAAATAAACAATAATATCCAAATACACTTATTGTGAAAAATCATTTTTTTCCAAGTTATTATAAAAATAAAGTTTCGTCTAATGCAATTGGTATTATTGCTTGGCCCTCGGCGTGCAGACATCTTGCCTACTGACGTCACAACATGAAATAGCTAATTCGTAGAGGGAAGATAGGTATACCATCTCTGGGTATACACAGAGATGAGGTGGGAGATTGCCGATCCCATACATTCAGCAGTGGGACTCCGATGCTGTTTCGAAGTCGAATATCGAACGAATTTCTCTTTCTATCTCCACACGTTAGAAAAAGAGGTCCGTTCGATTTTCGACTTTCGACATGGTATCGGAGTCCCACTGCAGTTTCGAGTGATTCTCCGCAGTGCCCCCTCTCGAAGTAAGCTTTTGCGAACTAAAATCAAAGCGCCCCCAATCGAACTAGCCAGTTTAGGAACTAAAATAGACAATAGACGCTCCTACTTGAATGGTCAGGCAGGGCGACATATTTCCAGTTTGATAATGTCGGTAGAGAAGATCAGATTGGGTAATTTTAGATCGTAAACTGGCTAGTTTAATTGGGGGCGCTTTGATTGAAACATTGTCATAAAAGAATCCTGGAAGCAGAGATGAGGTGGAATCTCTGCTGGAAGATTGTAAGCAAAGATATTATAAACGTAGATGCGGTACGGGGTGTCAGAGTGGGGGAACGATATATATAGGACATCACATTTTCTGCCATATCGAGGTGCTGCCCTCACCGTACTACGAAGTCGAGAGCTGGTTTTCTCATTCTTCGTAAAATATGACGGTAAAGCAGTTGAAAGATTTTTTAAGGTTAGAAAAGTTCGACATGTATCGCTTCATAAACAAAACACCGCACTTCCGAATATAATAATAAATGGGACAATGTCTAGGCACACCCAAAATACGTTTCTGGAAAAATTAATAAAAAATTAATAATTATAGAAGCACTGATATGATGGTGCTAAATAAACTGAATTGTGAGAGTAATACAATAATATAGTAAAATATATAATAGAGGTAATAAGAGATAATTATGTTTATATTTGATTGTTGAATATTATTATAATTTCTGATACGTTCATGCTTCTTCTATGAATGATAGATATGATATTTTAAATTATAATTTTTTGTACTTTGGAGTTTAATTTGTATTACTAGACTGAACCGAAAATTGATTGCATTTAATATATAGAATTTTTGACGGTCTGAAGCTTGAGATAGGTTTTTTGTACAAAGTCTTTCTAAAAAATTATGAATAAACTTTTCTCGAAAACCTAATTTTTTATTTTAAAAAAAACTAAAAAGAAATTTTGAGATAAATCATGAACCAGTGCTGAAAAAAAAATTTCTTTGATAAATGATTCTTTTAATTAAAATAATCAAATATTTATATTTGAAGAAAAATCTTTTTTAATGTTTAAAGTTTAAAAAAAATATTGTTTGACTTTAAAATAACAATAATTGAAAAAAATATATCTCTGGATGAAAAAAAATTTTGGTTGAAAATGCACATAGTATTTTTTTTAAATTACAAAAAATGTTCTCAAAAATCGAATTATTGATTTAAAAAAAAATTCAAAACAAACTTCGAAATAAATTAGTGCTGATTTGAATCCTGCAAAGTTGGTCTGGATCATGTTTGGTTCGAAGAAAATTTAGGGAGAAATTTTTTTTCCGTTTGAAGCACACGCGTGTTTTTACATTAATTTTTTTATACAATTTTTGGAGGTTTATTTTTATTTTAAATTCAAACCATTTTTTAAAACGTTAAATATTAAACAAAAATGTATTTGATAAAAATATTTTATTATTGCCTTTTTAATAAATAATATTTATTAAGAAACAATTTTTTAATTATGAAAATTCGGGAATTTTATAATTATGGAAATTCTAGTTCGGATATTTTAGAATTCGGCAATTGTATGTAGGGAATTTTAAAATTAGGTATTATTATAAACTGTTCAGGAATTTTATTATTCGGGAGTTTTACAGAGTCGGGAATTTTATTTGCGGGATATTTCAGTCGTCCCTAGAAGTACACAAAATTTGCTGTAATTATAATTTTGAGACCTGGATCTTTTTGATTTTTTCCTACAGTATTTATTTTTTTTAAATGATTATATGCAAATTTTTGAAATCACAAGTTACAAAGATAATCCCATTTAATATCAAAATTAAAAAATTTTTAATTCGCTGTATATCTGATTTGTATTCCTGGGTCTTGGCGATTTT
Organism: Andricus curvator; assembly: GCA_932195095.1. Lineage (NCBI taxonomy): Eukaryota > Metazoa > Arthropoda > Insecta > Hymenoptera > Cynipidae > Andricus > Andricus curvator. Next base: position 6,694 of record CAKNYM010015584.1, on the reverse strand, counting down.
TTCCCTAGTGCATTTCGGTGACTTGAAAGCGGGGGTGAATTTAATAGGAATTATCTCTCAGAAAATAAGTTATTAAAATGAGAGAAAATTGGGTATCTTTTTTTATCTCTATAGAGGTCATACCTATAGGTATGTAAAAAAATGTAAACTTCCGAAAATTTAAAAACTCTGCAAACAAGAAATTGTTGACACATTTCTTTTTGCGCAGATAACTGAGCTGTATGCAAATATATTATATATCTTTGCTGTATGTCTTTCGATTCCGAATTAATTATACTCTTTTACGATTCTAATACAATTTCAAAACAGTCATTGAAAATTTTTTAATTTTTAAGGCTTCAATTTGATAATTTAAATTTTAACATTAAAATTTCCTCATTTTCAGAATGCAGGCTTATTGTTTGAATTTTCACAATTGTCGTTATAAGTTAGGTTAAAAATAATAAATTCTGAGATTCGAAATTGCTACAACGCGAAAAAGTCAAAAGTTTAAATTTAAAGGTTAAATATGTGAAAATACTTTCTTACTTTAGTCGCTTCTTTTGAGAGTCGATCCTCTGCTTTCAGTTTTCTTTTCGAAATATATCTTGAATTCAACGCATTTTAAATTCAATGTTTTCAGCTGCATTTAGATTGAAGTATACAAATGTTTTTGATTCAAACTATAAATTAATTAAAATATTTCACTTATTTTTCACAATTGTAATTTATAACCTTTAAAACTGAATACTTGTAGGTCAAAAATGACAAAGTAGACTATATTGAATAATTTGACATTTAAAGCTATTTAAATATGCAATAATTTTTGAATTGAAAGTGTTCGATAATTTTAGATTGAAACATTTCAAATTATTTAATTACAAATTAAAATCGTGTAAAGTTGCAGAATTAGAAATGAACGTCTTTTAATACTTGAATCATTATTTTAGAACGACTTAAACCGTATATCTTCAGATAAATTTGAAAGTAGGACTATTGAAAATTAGGAGTGCTTGAAAAACCTGAACAAATGTTTAGTTTAAAAAGCTCTTTAAAAGGGTGCTTTTTCCAGTTTTATTTATTTTTGCTTCATCATAGAAGAAGCTTTGCAATGGTAACATTTTCCAAAAATTTTTAATTCATTCAATTAAACCTTCCTCAATGTAAAAATGTCTAATACAATGTTCTAAGGAATTGTCCGGAAGTCAGTGTGTGGATGCGTGGATGTCACACTTTTTTGTGAACACGATAACTAGACAACGGTTGCACATAAATTGATGAAATTTGGAGGGCTTGTTTTCCTCACTAATATCTTGAAACTGACCAAGGGATTTCTAAAAATATTCATTGAATTTTTTTTTAGCACTCAATAATATTTGAAAACTCGGTTTTTTATAGTAATACTTTTTTCAGTAGCATAATTCAAAGTTGATGCAAGGATATAAAAGATTCATTGGTTCGAGACGAATCGATTGACCTATAATATTAATACATTTTATTAAAGAGTAGGGAAGTTATGGTAATTTATATATTTTGAAAATCGGTTTTTTATAGTAAAACTTTTTTCATTAACATAATTCAGAGTTGATGCAAGAACAGAAAATAGGTGTTGATTCGAGTCGAATCGATTGACCTATAATATTGATAAATTTTGTTGAAGAGTAAGGAAGCTATGGTAATGCATAATATTTAAAAATACCGGTTTTGATAGTAAAACTTTTTTCTTCAACATAATTCAAAGTTGGTGCAAGAATATAAAAGATTCCTTGGTTCGAGAAGAATCGATTGAGATATAATATTAATTCATTTTATTAAAGAGTAGGGAAGGTATGGTAATTTATAATATTTGAATCATCTGTTTCAAACAGAAAAACTTTTTTCATAAACATAATTCAAAGTTGACGCATGAATAGAAAAGACTTTTTGATTATAAATTTTCAAATAGAGTAATTCTGACAATTTTTGTAAAGAAATCACAAAGCTGGAAAAGGGATATGGCGCGACAGAACTTTTCCCTTCCCTTTTCCAGCTCGAAAAATTATCATTTCGAATACAAAATTTGATTTGTCTTTAAATTAAAAAATTTTTTGTATTATTTTGTAATTTTGTATTTTTTGTAAATTTCTATTTTTAAATTGAGCAAAATGAAGACTTTGGTTTGTCTATTATTAAAAAAAAAATAACTAATGCTTCCTCTATGACGAAGCAAATACATTTGCTAACGGGAAGCAAAGTGGTCGTGAAATGAGCACCACACCCAAAAAAATGTCTGGTTAAATCAACCACAATTCTGGTTAAATATGCCCTTACTATTTTTTCTGGTTAAACTAACCAGAATTATGGTTGAATTAACCAGAATTTCTGGTTAATTTAACCGGAATTCTGGTTAATTCAACCATAATTCTGGTTAGTCTAACCAACAAAAATAGGAAGGGCATATTTAACCAGAATTGTGCTTATTTAACCAGACATTTTTTTGAGTGCATATAATTATAAATACAAACAAAGTGGAAACACTCAAGCTCGAATTCACAGCTAGTTTAATAATTTAGCACCCCCACAAATTATTTTTTTTTTGTGAGAAAATAACACCTGAGTTTTGTCAAAATTGAAAAATATATATTTAATGTTCGCTCAAGGTCAATTTTGTTCAAAGTGCTTGTTTCTAAATAAATTGACATTATTATTGTTTCTGATTTCGTTCTGTCACTCATGGATTATGTTTTTCATATAAAACATTGATACCTGATTTTTTTACGTTTATAAAATAATAATGAAAGGTCCCTCAAGGTAATTTTCTGTACAAAATATTGATTTCTAAAGAATATTTGTCAAACTATACAACGGATTTCTTCGCCCAAATATACAAACCTAAATTGTACTATAGTAAAAACAACGGGAAAAAATGAGATTGAAGGAAAATTTTGTAAAGAAAATTAACCTTGGTCGACCTATAAATATTTATTTTATTTCTCGAAAGATTAAAAAAAACTCTTTGAAACGCCTTTACTACAACAATTTTATTGAAGAAAAATATTGTTTGTAGAAATAAAAATAGTATAATTTTTACATACATTTCTTAAAATAAAAAATTAACCACGAGAATTGTAGAAAATCTTTCAAGGAATAAAATGATTGTCCCGGAAGTTAGAACCGAAAAATTAATTTTTCAAAAACATTTAAGTTGTTCTAAATATCGAGCTAGACTCGCGACCGGGAAAAATCGGGAAATGAAAGTGAATCTATTTTTTGACCGGAAAATAACAAAACTTTTTCAACTGATCAGCTGTAAATATAAATTAACTCATGCTTTTAGAAATGTAGCTCGAGTATTAAAAATTGAACAGTAATTGATTTTACAAGACGATTCTGGATCTGTTCAAAGTTAATAATTTACATATTTTAACGTTAAAATTTGAACTAATTTAATTCGAAAGCCTTAGTAGCTAGACAAATGTAAACATCCGATTCAGTCTTCATAAACAATATTCAATTTAAAAATCACTTCAAATTAATAGATTCATGAATAAACGCCTTTATTCAATTTAAAAATTTTATTCAAGTATTGTTTTAGTATAAAATATTCCACTTTTAATCCATTCAATTTGGAATTTTTAAATTAAAAAAAAAAACAATTTTCAATATTAAACAATTCGAAACTGAATTTTTACAATTTCAGAGTGATAAATTTAAATTTTGAATGTTAAAATTATAATTTTTCTATTTTTTAAATTTGTAATTTGAAAGTAAAAGTGTTGAATTTTGATTTGTAAATAATAGTTGAACAACGATTAATTTCGGAAAAATTCGAATAAGTTGAAGGTTTTTGAATGTTTCCAACAAAAAAAAGTAGGAGCTTCTGAAAAATTTTGAAAAATTTAACAAAAATGTTTTAAAAAGATTTCTGGGATATTTAAAAAGACTTTTTATTTAAAAAAAGAACATAACTTTAAAAGAATGTTTAAAAATATTTCCAAACATTTCAAAAGATTTACAAAATTGTCAAGAAATATGGAAGCTTTTGAGGCAATTTTCTTTCGCAGGATTTTACAAAAAGTTTAGGGAAAATGGGAATCACTTTAAAAGATACTTAAAAGTTCCGAAAAAAATTTCAAAAATAATTTGAAAAGGTTTTAAATAATTTAAAAGAAAATTGATACTTTTGATGATTTCGAAATTAAATTCTGACTTTTTATTTTGAAAAATTACATAATTTTAAAAGAAGGTATAAAAATATGGCACGATTAAAGAAATTCCGAAAGGAATGACTGAAAAATCCCGAAAAATGGAATCTCCGACACTATCAAATTGCCGAATTGGTGAATTTTCTAATAATAAAATTCCCGAAATTATAAAATTTTCGAACAGTTTATAATATTACCGAACTGGAAGATTCTCGACAGAAAATATCCAAAGCAAAAAATTCCCGAATTATGGAATTCACAAATTTAAAAATGAAAAAATTGTTTTTCAATAAATATTATTTATTTATTAAAAATACAATAATCAAATACACACTTGTAGTTATTTACTGCAAGAAACTATCCACCTAGAAACACTACCCGAATCGGGCAGTGTCACGCCTACCCTGAAAGGGAAATGGCTTAATGGTATACTTACTTACATTTTCTTAATATTACATTTTTTTAAATTATTGTTTGAATTTGAAGCAACAATATAATTGTATAAAGATTGTATTAAAAAATAAATTAAAAAACACGTGCGCTTTGAAAGAAAAAAAGTGCTCTCTCCAAATTTTCTTCAAACCTAATAACATTTTTCAAACAAACTTTGCAGCATTCAATTCAGCACCGATTTATATCGGAATTAATTTTGTTTATTTCTTTTTTTAAATTTAAAATTCAATTTTTGAGAACGTTTTTCGTATTTTTCTTGAATACTATGCACATTTTCAAACACAATTTTTCATCCAGAAATACATACATTTTTTAGTTATGTTTATAATTGAACTTTAACTATAAATGAACTTTCAATTTTTCAATAATAATATATTTTGCGATTATTACTTGCGTTGTCACAGCGGCCATCGTTGAACTATTGCGCCAATATTTAGACTTACACCTAATTCTTGATATCGTTAACACTCTAATGTATACAAGGGCTCAGCCCGTTCACTGTTTCAATAAATAAATAAATTATGTTTATGTAATATTGTTCGAATTTAAAATAACTATAACTGAAAAAAAATATTTTTGTATAAAAAATTTTGTTTGAAAATGTCATTGTATTTTTTAAAAGTCACAAAAAACGTTCTCAAAAATCGAATTATTAATTTTAGAAAATTAAAATAAAAAGAAACTTCGAGATAAATCAGTGCTGAATTAAAGCCTGCAAAGTTTGTTTTGTTCAAAGCGCACGTGTTTTTAATTTTATTTTTTATAACATTTTTATATAATGATTGTTATTTTTAATTCAAACAATAATTTTATAAAAATTAAACATTAAAAAAAAATTCTATGATAAAAATATTTGATTACTGTATGTTTAATAAATGAATAATATTTATTAAAAAACCATTTTCTTAATTGCTTAATTTCGGGAATTTTCTAGTTTGTATGTTTGATTATTCGACAATATTCTAACTGAAATTTTATTATTCGGGAATTTTCAAATTCGGTAATATTGTAAACTGTCCAGAATTTTATTATTCGGGAATTTTCAAATTGCGTATTTTCAGATTTCGGCCATTTTATAATTTCGGGAAGTTTACAGTGTCGGGAATTTTATTATTCGGGATTTTTCAGTCGTCCCAAAAATATATCAAAACATTTTGAAAGAGTTATAAAATTGTAAAAATGTTTTAATTGGGAATTTATTTTCAATTTGAATGGTTCTTGTCCGAGCTAGTTACCATCAGTGCGCTTCGAGGAGTATGATGAGAGTTGCTTACAGCGCTCCAAGTGGCTGTTGGCAAACTATATCGATGGGTGCTATCGGGGAGTAGTGGAGGGTAGAGGGGAACTGACAATTTTCGCCGGACGCGCCGTCTATATTTATCGCGGGTAACTAAGCCCGCACCGCATCTACGTTTATAATATCTTTGTTGTAAGGCAATTTTTATCATTTCGCAGAATTGAAAAAAATTCAGGAAAAATTCGAATTAATGTAAAACATAGTTTTGAAACACTTTTAAAAAATAATTTAAATATTGAGCAAATTTAAAAGAAAATATAGATTTTTGAAGATTTTGAAATAAAATTTTGGAACCTTTTCAATAATTTTGAAGGGTTTCAAGAAAATAAATTTTTTTCTAAGATTCCTGGGAAAGCTTGAATTGCTCTTTTTTTTTTGAAAAATAATTTTTAAAGAAAATTCAAAAATATTTTGTAACATTTTGAAACATTTCGAAAAATCAGACAAATGAAGAATCCCGAAAAAGAGCCTTAATAATTATTTTTGTATATCGCGTTGAAATTTGGTGAAATATAGTTTTTTTTTTATAAAAATAGAAATATTCTAAATAACTGTAGAATATTTAAAATATGTTGAAATCCCTTGAAATTTTTTGTAATTCTCAAATCTGGGGACCACTCAAAATTCGAGCCCACAAAATATCAATGTCAGTTGTCGGAAAGAGTGGGGCTAAGTTGACCCTTCTTTTAAAGTCGTTTTTTAATTAAATAAAAATTTTGTTTTACAACGTATTAGGTATGATTGGATCGAGAATTCAGTCGACTACAAAATGTTACTGATG
>CAKNYM010015574.1:0-17637 GCA_932195095.1 Andricus curvator | reverse complement strand
CCTCTCCCTCTCCCTCTCCCTCTCCATCTCCCTCTCCCTCTCCGGTTATCGTCCTTTGTTTCAAGAATTTTTATCAAAAAACGACCGAATAATCGCGGGTTGTGTTTTATAAAACAGCAATCTTAAGTAATAATTGTTAAATGAAAAAGTTTGATAAGAAAAATTTGTCGGCTACGTCAAGATGAATACGAAAATATATTTTGCTTCACGTTTTGACCACTTTTTTTATCGATTGATTTTCCCGAGTGGACAATACTTCTACGCGTTTTTTAGTGTTCAAGGACTTAGTGCATCCATCACCTCAATTTCCTAGTTAGGGGACTTCCATCAACCACGAGACCCAATTTTGGCCAGTTTTTGACCCCCCGCCCCCATGTAGTAGTAGTAGACCCCCCCACCCTCCTCCTAGGGTGCTACGTGGTTTATGGAAGGCCCCTTACTGAAGCTCAGTAATTGGACAGATTTTCGTGTTGAAGGTGGCATTTTAGTGTCATTGGGAAGCATTAAAAGTTTTTGTAGGACATATTCTTTTTTCAGGCGTCACTTTTGTAGCATGCTAATCCTAGATTTAAATCTTCTTTTTAGTTGCCTGTTACTGCACACTGTAGGGCTCATCATGTATTTCTTGATATGCATTACTGTGAAGACCTTCGCTGTCGTGGACGATATAGTAAATGCGCGCGAATTCCTAATTTCTTCCCCTAGAGGTGTTCCCGATTTCGGACGTTTAAAAATATAAGCTAGTTGAAATAAAAATTACCTGAAACGGGAAAATTACAAAGGTGATTCATTTTTCATCGGGTTTTAAGACTAAATTAATAAAACAAATAAAAATTTGAATATAAAATATTAACCTGCAACGAATGCTTTGAACAATAACTTTTTTTCCATTTTTACATCCTCATAATTTATATTTGGAAGATATTAGATTCATGTGAATTCTGGCTTATCTAGTTTTTATCAGTTCTTAACGTTTGGAGACCCCCTGAGTCAGAAAAAAAAACATTTTTTATGAACATGACTGTTTGCTGGTCTGTCTGTAAACCGACGGAATCTTAATTTTCGAAGGAATTTTTTTTATGAAAATTTCATTTGGCAGATTCTTTTGTCGGCCAAAAAGACAGGTCAAGTTCGTTAGCCAACCTCCTACAGCCAATATTTATGGTTTTCGCCATGAAAAATGGAAGTGGGAAAATTAAACATTTAATTTTCCCACGAAATCGCACTAGATACGATAAATATACCTGGAACAAAAATAATTACTTCCAGGAAGTTCTATAAAATCGCCTTTAACCGCTATTTGATATGGGATAATAGTTTCGGTTTAAAATGTGGAAAATTCCATAAGAAAATAAAAAATTCAAACTCATAGCCAAAAAACGAAAAATACGATGAAAGATCCAATAGTAAATTTTCTTGCCTTAAAAATCAACCCTGAGTCAGAACAAAGGTATTTACGAACATGTCTGCTCGTCGGAATTTGATCTTGTCTGATCAGAATTTCCTTTGGCACACTTTTCTGTGTTCCAAAAAGAGATTTCATGTTTATTAGCTAGCCTTGTATCACTAATATTCATGGCCATTAATTACTGATAATAATGATTATAGCAAAATAAGTATCAGCACACTGGAAGGCAGGGCAATAACTGCCCATAGCACTGCGGTAAAACCTATTGTACTATAGCCTAAAATTTAGGTCTTCTGGTTCGAGAAAATAATTCCCCAGGCATTCGTTTCGGAGGCACGCCAATGCATCACATTCACAAAGTATGTGATAAGCTGTCTCCTGACGAAAATCACACTTCCGACAACGAGGTTTGTCTTTATAATCCTCGTGTTGGTCAAATGATTCCTCAGTCGACAGTGTTCAGTAGGCATTGCCGATCAGGTGCTCTACCACTAAGGTACTAGAGAGATCAAAGAAGAATCCTTTTTCTGAAACACGCATTCTTTTGCAAGATGTAATGTTTTAATACCTATCAATTTTACTAGGAATCTTTATTATCAGCGGAGATGGTAACGATCAATCAGAATAGAAATCTTTTCACACATCGTGAAAACGGAAAGCTACAATATTTTATTATTTATATTTTGAATGTATAGCTCCATCTAGTCTGAAAAGACGTTAAAATTTTCTGTATTAGAGGAGATAATTTTGATCTATATTGTAGATTTTCATTTTCACCGTCTGTGAAAAGATTTCTATTTCGGTTGATCGTTACCATTTCCGATGATAATACAGATTCCTAGTAAAATTGAACAGGTATTAAAACATAATATCTTGCAAAAGAATGCGTGATTCAGAAAAAGGATTCTTCTTCGATCTCTCTAGAGTCTAGTAGCTTGGTGGTAGAGCACCTGAACGGCAATCGGTTGATCTAGCGTTCGAATCCCAGAGGAGCGATAGGAGAAGATCTTTTTCCTGAATAAATTTAATTTTAACAATTTTAATCTAGTCAGAAAAAACGTTAAAATTCTCTGTATTGGAGGAGATAATTTTGATCGATATTGTAGATTTCCATTTTCACGGTGTGTGAAAAGATTTCTATTCTGATTGCTCGTTACAATCTCCGATGGTAATACAGATTCCTAGTAAAAGAGTTCATTAGTCCTCTGAGTACATGTACCAGATATGAAATTCTTAAAATGCACCATTTTTCTGGCTTCCTTCAAATATCCCGCATGTTCCTCCAAGAGCCATTTACCAATGGCTCTTTTTGCTTATCCGTACGAGATACCACAGTAGGGTTCCGGGCCAATCAGGGGCTGTGAAGCTCCCGTGTTAGTCCGTGCATCTGAATTCTCATTACCTTCAATATCTCAATGGCCGGGAAACCAGATTAGATTGATCCAGTTTTTACCGGCAACCTTAGGAGGCACTGATTGGTTATCAGAAGAAATTAGAATGTGCTGGCCTTGATAGTTAGTTAGTTGTAATGAAGGTAGGGGGGCCCGTGACGTCCCACCCCTGGCGCTCAAGCTATAAAGCCTATTGTGCCATACCTGTGTCTATTCTCAAGGCAGCACTCCGAATCCAGCCATCCTTCGCCGAGTGTTTTTGGATCTCGGTGGGTTTCGTTGTTATCAAAGTCCTGAAATTATACCTCTCAGGTTCCAGGCATACTTATCGCACAGTAAATTACGTCCTACTTTGTTGAGCAGGCAAAGTGATCCTCACCCACTCTGCCATTCGTCAGCCTCCCTCAGCAGGCCGCAAAGAGGGGATACGGCCAGACTAGGGTGTGTTATGTAAGTGTATGTGTGTGTGTTCATTACTCGAAGTCGGCCAGCGACCATCGAGCGTGGTGCCGCCTGTAGGAGCCCCCAAGCGCAAGAGGAACGCTGACTCATTTTCGAGTCTTCTCAAAATCGGCTTCGACCCCCAAGGTTAGGTCCTCCAAAAGAGCCCATTTATCCTTGGTAAGGCATAAGCTTTTCCTGAGGGGGCCTAAAATTTAAGGTGGGTTCCGAACCACCGAAGCCCCGGTAGAAGTACATAGAAAAATTACCATTGGTACCCGGCTCAGGGATCGAACCCCAGACCTCCTGCATGGAAGTCTGACGCGCCATCGTCTGAGCCACCGAGGCTTCTGGCCTTGATAAGCCCCATTACAAAATTCCTTCAGGCAAGCTTTAATAGCTACTATTTCGGCTTGGAAAACTGTAAGGAATGTGCCCAGTGCTTTTGTCATCTCAGCCCTGGGCTTCTTCTCATCGATTTCAGCCCCTATTCCCAATGAGTCTCTCGAGCCGTCTGTGTACCAAACAAGACCTTCTGGTGTAAATAATTCTTCCCTTCTCCCTTCATCATGCCATTCCTCCCTGTTAAAGAAGATGACCTTGAAGGGTTTCATGAAGGATAATTTCTTTAACAAAACATCAGTTTGCATAGCGAGACTGGTATCCTCATACAGCATGCGCATACTGATATCACGTAGATGTGTCACCACTACATCACTAAGGTTGTCCAGAATGACCTTAAGAGCTGATGTTGGTCTTATTTGCATAGCACCAGTGTTTAATAGTATTATATCATTAGTAGTAATGTTAACTGTATATTGTGCTACAAGTGCGGAAAGTAGACTGTTCCACACAAGTGTGAAGTTTGATGTACGAGCCAGAGGCAAATCGAAGGGGAGTTGTATGCAAGTCGGACTGTCTGTATGTCTGTCTGTTTGTCTGTCTGTCTGTTAGTCTGTAGATTTTAGTTTTTTAGCACGATAACTTTCAAAAGAATTAACTAATTGGATTGGGCTTTTGTATACTCTTTAAGTGTCCTAAAATGAAGGTCAAGTTCGTGAGCCAGCCATTTTGGATAAAAATTCAAAAAGTGAGCACATTTTGAAAATGTTTGAGAACACTTTTTTTCATATTTAAAAATTCTATGGACAGATATTAATAGTACTCAAAAAGGTAAACAAAATATTTTCATGACGTTTTTTATAGAAGAAAGATTACCGGAGTTGTAACCTTTACAAAATTCCAAAAAACAAACGAAAATGAAAATTTTATGCCAAACAACGCACGATATGAAAAAAGTCAAGAGTAGAAAAATGTTTCTTTTTGAACACCCTACAATATTGTTATAAGACTTTTTTTAATTTTCTTGAAAAATCGAAAATTCACATTTTTATCGCACAAAAAAATAATGAGAAAGCAAAAATTCCATTTTGCGGTCAAACTATACAAGATACGAAAAAAGATGAGAAGACGAAAATTGTGCACTCAAAAAATATCTACAAATTTGTTATTAATAACTTTTTGATGGGACGCGTAGCTTTTGTTTCATTTGTAAAAAAATGATTTAAGAATAAAATAAATTAAATTTTTGGACAAACGACACAAACCACGAAAAAAGATGAATAGACAAAAGTTGTTCAACCAAAAAAGATCTACCAATTTGTTATAAAAATGCATTTAAATTAAAAAATTATCTTTTTGGAAAAACGATACACGCTACAACAACATTTGATCTAACAAAATTTTTCGCCTAAATTACATTTACAAATTTTCTTAGAACCACTTTACTGTAGGATGCCTATTTTTGGTTCAAATCGTAAAAAATAACATTGAACAAAAGCAAATTAAATTTATGGAAAAACAACACAAGTTACAATAAAATGCATAATAACAAAATTGTCTTTTTTATAGGATGCGCACTTTTTTTCAAATATAAAAACAAGATAAGGAAAATAGGTCTGTTTTTAATATCAATGCATATTATGAATTGTAATACAGTCAAACCTGGATTAGCGTCGGTTTTGGGGCGGCTTCAATCCAGGTTCCCCGAACGTAAACAGTCAGGGGCGTATGAACCGTTCCCGGTGGATTTTACCGGGTGGTAAAAAATATTTTGAAAACTGTTTTTCTAAGACAGAGACAAGGGTCAACTAAATATTTAACGGAAATGAGGAACAAAGTTTGCTGTTATACGTTAAAATAAATGTGTTTCCTGCTTACGTACTTTAAACGTTTGCGGGCCGTTGAGCATCTCGTTTAATAGGAGAGCTTTCTTTTGAATAATCGATCCAGATCATCCAGATACTCTGTCACTCGCTTGATTACACGACTTGAAGACAGCAGTATCCAAAAACACATTACTATTTTCACTAAAACACCGCACGTCTACACGTCAAGTGGGAAATACGCACTGTTGCGTATATAGCGTATAATGATGACACAGTTCATAACCAGACATGCGAAGAAGTTATTTAACAGAAAATCACTTCCTTTTATAAATATTAGATTAATTGTCCACGAAAAACACATTTTTCACCATTCTCACGTCAACACTAGACAGTTTGACATTATAAAACACTACAGTGGGACTTGATGCCTGCAGTCGCTCGGACCTCTCTTTCTGCCATGTGAGATAGACAGAGATGATCCGATTTTGTTCCAATGGCAGGTCTTTAAGTTTTGGAATGATCATACTCTCTCTATCTCTGACTATCCAATACTTCATTTTTGTTTTCTTTGTCGAATCGCAGAGCCTATTGGTAGCTACGACAGCGCCACCAATTCAGAGGAAATTTGAATTTCAATTAAATATTAATAAGAAATCTTGTAGTAAATAATTAATTTTAAACCGTTGTATAACATTTTTGATATAAATTAATTGATATTCACTGCTCTTTTCCATGAACATTGTTCCAATAAATTCGAGATACTACTTCGTGATATACATTCGCGTGTCAGATGGCGCTGTTGTCAAGATCAAAGACAGGCACATTCGATCACACGAAATAATCCGATCGGTTCCATCGGCTTCAGTTGGCTTATGGCATCAGAGAGCGTTTGTTGGTCGACGCGATCGTGCTTCGAGTGCACTGTCGCAACGTAATGACGCAGTTAGACAGGTAGGCCGTTCGGGCACAGCGCCTTACCGCAACGCTCCTGTTTTGTCACACCTGAGTGAGCACCGCAATCCCCCCGCAACTCCTCTCATCCATCCCCGCGGCGCGGAGTCAATTCTCGGAAACGCTAAGTAGAGGCTCGCTAAATCCAGGTTTGACTGTAATATACATTTATTGAAATGATATAAAATTTTCACGGTAGCTGAGGATAAAATTAAATGCAAAATCAGGAAAAAATAATAAAGTAATCATGATAAATACAATTTGTACTTTATTTTGCAATATCTAAATGAGCAATCATAGGCCGACGCACAGAAATAAATGTAATAAACATTTGATATAATAATGTTGAACATATAATGTAGAAAATTTCGCATTTTGGACAAAATCGAGTGCGAAGCACGAGGTACGTGATGAGAATGTATTCGTTAAAGCCGAAGGAGCTTTAACAAAAGAGAATTCACAATCACCAAATTACAGTTGTCGATGATTTGACCTTTAATTTTAAAATTTCTGTGCACAAATGTGGGGGAAATACAAAGACCGAGCGCGCAGCGCTAGGTAAATACACTATCGAGCGCGAGATAAATATATGATCGAGCGCGAAGTGCGAGATCCAACAGCCGCGCGCCCAAGGCGCGCTCAAACTTGCGAGCGAAGCGAGCCGCGCGCAATGACAATGTGCCCGCGAGGCGCGCAAATTTTTTTATTAGGAAATGACAGGGGATTTATTTTCTGATCGAGATTGTGTTTTAATTCTTAGTTTTAATAAAAAAAGATATTAAATCACATTAAATTAGTCTTTATATAATATTACATAATACGAGATTCAACAAGATTTTTTAAAACTCGATTTGGCATGGCGTTGATTCCAATTAAAATTTTAAAGCTCAAGCGCTTCTTACTTCAAATATTGTTGAATCGTAAAGGCTAATCATTGACGAATCGGGACAGACTTTGAAGTGCTTTTCAAAATCCTTTACTGTAAAATATTGAAATTTAAGAAATTGAGTTCAAAATTGGTCAAAATTTAAATTTCACTCTAACGTACAATATTCATATTTGATCGTTAGATTCTTGTTCTTTTTAATTTCCAAGAAGTTCGTAGTAAAATATTGAACCCTCCTATTGATTATTATCATTTTTAATTCAATATGAGTGATATCTGAGAATCTTAAATAATAAAAAATGTCGTTGATATTATTTAAATATTTTTAATTTGTGCTTTTTTATTTAAAATTTCTTAACGAAGTCGAAATATTTTTAGGAAGAATTCATCAATCGAAGTAAATGTCTGCACGGAGAAAAATGGAAGGTCAGTTTGACCATCTAGATGTACAGACAGACTATATTGCAGGGTTAACTATAGGACAGCCCTTGAAAATGGCGAAAGCGACTATCTCTAGAAGGTTAAAACAAGAGGTTCTAATCGATAATCTCATATTTTCGACTTGGTCATCTCGGGCGGTCGACTTAAGCGTCATAGAGAGTCGAACCGATCATCACAGACGGCGGAATTAATCATTATAAAGGGTCGAATCGCTCATCATAGAGGGTCGATTTGATCATATCAGATAGTAGACTTGATCTCCTCGAACAGTCGACCTGGCTATCTTAGGGTGTCGATTGGATTATCCTACATTTTCTATATTTGTTGTCCTTTTCCTACTTATTCCAGTCTCTCTCTTATAAGAGACTGGAAATTATAAAATTAAGTGGAACCTATTAGACCTGAAAATTTATATGAAATACATGAATTCTGAAAGCATTTTTTATTCATTCTGGAGAGTTAGGTGTATGAGTCATAATTTGATATACAAAAGCAGTACACACTAACAATATATTTTTTGGAGCACGAAAGGCCAAGGACACGGCACAGTGTCACACTGAATTGTAAGAATTCAAACATTGAATTTAATTCAGAAACCAATGTCCCACATCTCGTTACTTTCTACATCATCAATGAATGCTGAAACTTCTTGCACGTTTTCAGTTTGAAACGACACGATGACAAAATGTTGATAGTTGGACGTTCAGTTACGCCTTTATCCTAAATGCCTTGGAAGCATCAAATTTCACGTTGAAAATTCAAAATAATAAGCTTAATTCACTTTCCATCATGCTTTATCTTATGCACTTCACTCTCCACGAATGTTCGAAATATCGAAAAGCAGTTTCAACTTATTGAAAACATGTTTAAGTTCAATAAACAGCAAATGTGATAGCATGCATCGCCTCGACAACCGGATTAGTTAATGTTGGCGCACTTATTTGAAATGATTAAGGGCCGATTTCACCAACTCTGATTAAATACATGATTATCTAATCATGATTATTCTTTAATCGAGGATTCAATCATGATTAAATTGTAATGCGTTCCACCATGGACATTTTAACTCTGATTAACTAATCATATACCCTTTTCGTGGTAACTCTGATATTCTCTTGTAACGGCGATTCTGATTGGCCGCTCCAAGAAGAACGCTTAAGTTTCTTGCGCGCGCACGGTAGAAGCTGACGACATTAACCAAGTCATGTGACATCCAGCAGAAGTCTTTTTTGTCAAGAAGTGAAATAATTTTGCGTGGCTGAAATATATTAAAATAATGTTACAAATTTCCATCACTATTTCAGTTCAAAAAATAATAATGTCAATTAGAAAGGCATTAATAGTGAATAATTAAAGACGCTCAGAAATATTTGATGCATATATGAAAAACATACAAGAAGGAAGCTTCGTGATGCGCACTGCGAGGTTAAATTGGTTAAATATTTATTTTCAGCACTGCAAAATGAATTTATGCGACTGAATTCTTATTTCGGTTACTTATGTATTTTACATACGCATTGTCCTTCAAAAGGAATTATCTCTTCCAATGATATGAAAGAAACTGTAGGTAAGAAAAGTGAGGTTATCGGAACACAATTTACACTTTACGGCCGCCTCATCAAAGGTATTTTGGCTTCATAGTTTCTTTCATCTACATATTGATAAAAACAACAGCGTAAATATGATAAAAATTATTATAAAAATTATCCACGTTCGCTCTGAACATGCTCAAGTGCAAACTTCAATTTTGAGGTTCTGTTCTGCCAACCAGCGTTAATCGCCGATTAACTCCGTTAACCGGCCAAAATCGAGAGGTTAAGTTGAACAGTGATTAACTCTCTTTAATCATACTTTAGAAGATGGTGGAACGCAAGGTACTGATTAAATTAGAATAATCGAGGATTAACATCTTAATCAGAGTTGGTGAAATCGGCCCTAAATGTGAAAAGCAATTGTGTACAGAAAATAATATGTGTAAAGTTATTAAAACTAATTCTTTGCTCACAACCCTGGCGGACCGGCCGAACGCAGGCGTTACGCTGCAGCGTAACCGTAAAGTAATGGTAAAGTAATGGTAAAGTAATATGGCATTACAACTAATAAAAGAAACAAAATAAATATGTAAATTGTTGCAATTATAATAATACGTTGAAATTTACTTTAAATGGTCATGTCGTAATTGCAACAAGTTTATTTTTCAGCGTTAAAAAATAAAAAAACGAAGTTGCTGTCATTGAAGTCGGGCCCCTGCATGTTGGCAGTTTGCTAAACGCGGCTTCAAGCGGGTTGCCAATATGCAGGGGCCTGACTTCAGTGACAGCAACTTCCTTTTTTTATTTTTTAACGCTGAAAAATAAACTTGTTGCAATTACGACATGACCATTTAACGTAAATTTTAACGTATTATTATAATTACAATAGTTTACATATTTATTTTGTTTCTTTTATTAGCTGTAATGCCATATTACTTTACCATTACTTTACCATTACTTTACCGTTACGCTGCAGCGTAACACCTGCGTTCGGCCGGTCCGCCAGGGAAGGAGTCCAATTTAAATTATTTGTTAGATTTTCTCCTTAAAAATAAATGATCGATTTTAATTTTAACGAAAGGAATACCTTTTTTATCCTAAATGTGAATTTACAATTATTCCTAATATTCTTATGCACTTTACATTTATGATTTGTTGTGAACATTTGACTTACACATTCAATCATTTTAAATAAACACGCAAACGGTAACTAATCAGGTTGTCCCTCCGATATGGGTCATTTGCTCTTCCGTGGATGGTCGAAATGAGTCAAAACAAGATGATCGTATTGACCATCCCAAAAGGATACCTTGCTTATCCCTGATAGTGAGTCTAACCTTCTTATAACAGTCGCACTGGTCATAAAATGAGGGCCTCTCTGACTATGTCAATAAAAGTCTGGATGGCTCTTCAGAGCATCTAGAAGAATGGACTAGCTCTCTAAATTTTGACCCTCTAACTTTGACCATCCATTTTTCTCCGTGTGGGACTAAAAATGCTTAACCTTTCGGCAATCACCCTTATTATACTTATATTTATAATTCTTTTTTATTATTTAGATAATAAAAAAAATATGGTAGCAGAAATCAAGGTGACAATGTTTAAAAACTGTTTAAAAATACTATTATTACATTTTTTTATTAACTAAAAAAAAATGTTATGTCTATTTAAAGCAAGATATATAAGGAAAAGGAATTGAAGAACAACATTTTCAAACAGTTTATTGAGAATCTATTTCATGTTATAAGAAAATAATTAAAAAATTGATAGTTACTCTTAATTAATTGCTTTTAATTGAATTGACAGTTATTTTTAAAATAAAAAAATGAAGAATGCAAGGAGGAAGCACACAAATATTTTTCATCCGACCACCTTTAGAGACTCAATCTTTACTTTTTACTCAATTTACTTTACTAAATTCTTTACCGGATTTTTTTCTTTTGATTTTGAAATATTTCATATTCAAAAGGAAAATAAAGTTTTAAGTACTTTTTGAAATAGGTATTATTCAAATTTAGGAACAATTTTTTTCTACATATTTTAAATTAATTTATTATTATTTTTTATCATTGCTAATTGTGTATTCTTTTTAATTATTCTAAATTAAAAACTA
Source organism: Andricus curvator (assembly GCA_932195095.1). NCBI lineage: Eukaryota > Metazoa > Arthropoda > Insecta > Hymenoptera > Cynipidae > Andricus > Andricus curvator. Next base: position 6,306 of record CAKNYM010015574.1, on the reverse strand, counting down.
AGTAAAAAAGTATTCTAAAAGAATTAGATCGATTAAAAACTGTGCGTTTTATAGAGGTTTTTGTATAGCAGAAAATGATTTTTCGTCACTAAGGTTATTTAAGCGTTTTTGCACTCGACTTTTCTTTATTCTTTATTACTTTTGGATAGTTTGTAAACTGTTTCAATATCCAAAGAAAAAAAGTATCAAGTCGTTTTTGAAATAAGTGACATTCAGTTCTAAAGTATTTCTCAATGAAAGCTTGTCTATTGAAGACTCTCACAGATTTTCAATTTGCCTTATTAGAACTACTCACAAATCATCAGAAAAATTCTTTCTTTAAAAAAACATTGAGTTCAACCATTTTTAGTTTAGAGGTGGTAAAGGCTCACCGTACGATTTAGTACGACGCTGCCTCAAAATGTGAATCGTTAGAAGAACTCTCTAAACCATTAGCTCTAACTATTTTAAATTGAAGCGCAGCTTTTCGTCAGTGAATTTTGTTAAAATTACTATTTTGTGTTTAAGTGAGTTAAACTGACTTTTTAAAAGAGTAGGATAAACAATAATTTCAAATAGTAGGATGCAAGGCACCTCTTGGTAACCGTCACACTCAGCGAAATGAAGATTTACTATTCGTGTAGTAAGCCTTACTACTGTGAAAAATAACTTCGCCGATTTCGCATTGTAGCGCATATTATGTGTATGTATATATGCACCGTACGCATTCTACACACGATTTATGAATAGATTAGCTCGAAACTTTCGACAACAAAAATGATGTAAAATGTCGATCGATTTGAAAGGAAAAAAATTATTTTATATATGATTACTGCACTTGATTTACGATTCTTCTTACACAATTGCACGCACAGTGACTCACACATATGATCGCACGCTCAAACGCTTTGAAAAATCGCCCCCGCTGGGGAATCGAACCCTACCTAACTACCTGAAACCTGTCCTAAAACTTAAATCTAGCGCACGCATTAGTCAAGTGAGCTACGCAACCACTTAGATTTTTTTATAAACTCTTGGTCAAGCGTTTTCTCTGAGAAAAACGTAGCCAGCTGAGAAATATATGTGTCGCGCTCAGTTTTATCAGTAATTTTTTTATACATATTATATACTAATAGGTAGGTTTAAAAATCTTCACACATAATTTTTCTATATTAATCTCTAACAGAATATATCTGTGTAATATTTTGTAACGAACTTGGGAAAAATATTTTGCTTAGAAGTATTAACTCACACAATAAATATATTATTTTAGTTTAAACAACGTAATAATATATTTAATGCAAAATCGAAATCACTATTTTAAGATGAGACCAACGTTGAATAGTGATTCAACTTTAAATTTTTTGCAAAAATAAAATTTTTCTCCCGAGATATGGGGATGCTGAACTAGAACAAACACTGTTTGATACAAAAAAATTATTCGGTTCCGAGAAATTGAAAATTAAAGATCGCGATATCACAGTAATATGGTAGATTTTTTTGTTAAAAATCTGAAGAAAAAAAAATATTTTTTATTAAATGATAGTAATTTCTACAGATATCAATATGAAAAGGTTGAAAAAATTATTACTACGTTAAAATTGGAAATCAATTTGAACTAAAATTTTATTACAAATTATTTTTTAATTCATAAGTTCCTTCTTATTCGGCCTTACGATCCATTTTTTAGATTTTATTTATTATTTTTTAATTATTGTATCAAAAAATTATATTTCGAAAACAATGCATTATTCTACTAAAAAAAATTCTTCCAAATAATACAATATTTGAACCAGGGTGGCCTAATCAAGTACGATCCTAATCATTTTTACACTAAAAAAAATGTCTGGTTAAATCAAACAGAATTCTGGTTAAATATGCCCTTACTATTTTTTCTGGTTAGACTAACCAGAATTATGGTTGATTTAACCAGAATTCCGGTTGAATTAACCAGAAATTCTGGTTAATTCAACCATAATTCTGGTTAGTCTAATCAGAAAAAATAGTAAGGGCATATTTAACCAGAATTCTGGTTGATTTAACCAGACAGTTTTTTGAGTGTAGTGTTATAAGAAATTTCAAATACCATAAGCAGAAAATACCATAGTAGAAACAATGTAAACAAAAAAGTATATTTTTTTTATATAATTCTTCAGAATATTTTCAAATTCTGAAAATTTTGTACCAAACAAAAAGATAGTATTGAAGTATAAAGCAGACGTTATTCACTATGTTTATTCATAATGATTTTCTCAACTAATATTATGATAAAAGTGAAAACATTATAAAATAATTTCCGAAAATTTCACTTCGTAAAATGTCACTGGCGTAACTACTGTGAAGCGAAACTCCTCTTTGTCAAACAGACCTCCTAACAAATTTTGCGGAGGGGGCCAACACGTTTCTTATCATTTCAAATAGTAAGCCTGATAATCTCGCGCAGTGCTTATTGCAATGCGAAAAAGGAGATCGAACTCACTTGCAAAAGTCAAACTCACAATTCTTTGCTTACTATGGAAATTAGTTATTCATACAGCTTACATGTTCAACTGTACTATTTCAAGTGGTTATCGAAGCTGCTTGTTCTAATAATCTTTCTTTTTACAATTTGAAGTAGTAATGCTGACTTTAGGTTTTGTATATTTTGCGATCACTATCTTATTCACTATCAAAACCTATTTAAATTGTTTCTTGTACAATGCGAACAAGTTAACAATGCATAAAAGTGAACCTGACTATCCACTTTTTTCCGTGTAACCACTCCATGTAGTTCGATAGCTCAGTTAGTTGTTAGTGCGTGCGGTAGAATACACTGGTTTAGGCAGTTTTGGTAGGGTTCGAATCCTCAGCGAGTGTGATTTTTCAAAGCGTTAGGGGTGCGATTATATTCGTAAGTGACCGTGTGTGCGAATTGGGCATTAATAATTATAAAAAGTGAAAATTATATAATACAAATTTTAAAAATAACTTTTTTTGGTTGATCAATCATGTCTTGGAATTTCAGCGAGTGTCGCTTAGAATTCGCATTTCTCGTCTAAGAAAATATGAAGCCTGCATGTGTACTAAATTTTCAGTGACTGTCGCTTAGTTTTTAGAGCTCTATCCAAGGGATTATAAAGCTTTTGTATTTCAAATTTTCAGCGGCATCCGCACAGATTTTTTATAACTTTTTTACAAATTCTGTTAAAATTTTACATGATTTCCATGCGATAATGAATCATTTTCTTGAATACGGAAGGTTGTGAATTTTAATTGGCATTCTCTCATACCCAAGACTATAATACAAAGTCATTGGATTTTTAATCAACTATTTTTTCCCGTGCATATTATATATGAAAAGACAAATTGATATCGACAAATTTACTTTGTTCCTTATTATTTTTTCTTTCGCAGTCAATCACTAGCAGGGATGTGGCGTCAAGCCGCACATTATGACGACAGATAACAGTCACAAGTCCTGTTCTATTATCAGTGACGCTGGGATGCTTTACCCTATGACGTACCCTAGTACGTCCTTCGACAGTCAAGACAGTACGCAATTGACCGTGAACCGTTTCGCGCTCCCGCATTGCCAATTTTACCTATTTTTAATAATACCGTTATGTTCTCTTTCATATCAAATCGTACTTTCCTTGTTTTATTTCAGTACTATCGAATCCACAAATTGCAAGCGATTATATATAATAATCTTCAAAATCATTAATTTACTTTGTCCAGTTTGAATGTTCACAATATTCTAAATTCTTTATGTTTCACCGATGAAAATGACAGTGAATGTTTTTTTTACAGAAATCTCATTTTTCAATTATAAAATCTATCGAATCTTGTTGAATGTCATTTTAATAATTTGTATCATCTTTGAAATTTCTATATTTTCAATTTAAAATTATATTTTGAATACGTAATTCTGAACCAGTTTAATTTTTAAGCCCTTGAAACTGAAGTTGTTTAGCTTCAAAAGTTGAAATTCGCAAATATTTGTTTTGAAGTTTCTTTATTTTAAATGCTCAATCAGGAACGATACTCATTTTTTAATGTTTCGTTTCTTATGTTAGTTTTGTTAAACAGATATAATTAATTCAAAATTTACAGTTTTTAATGCTTTTTTAGAATTATTAAATTTTTACGGTCATCGAATTTAAAATTAATTAGTATTGGAGGTTTGCAATTTTTAAATTTCATCACTATGTAAAAACAAGCATATTCGGTATGTTTTGTGCGGATACTATATCGTCTTAAACGATTTATGACTCTCTTAATATCAATAAAAAGAATGTAGTCCCCAAAATTGAAAATATTTAAAAAAAACCCTACAAATCTTTATAATCAGTTTAAATCCAATAGAATCCTTTGAAAAATCCGTCAAATTCGATGAAATCTGATATTTCCTTAAATGCTGGAAAATGTATTAAAGTACCTTGAGAGCTTTTAAAATCCCTAAGAATTATTGAAATCCTCGGAAATCTTATTAAATCCGTTTTAAAAAAATGTTTAGAATTTTTTATACCTATTGAAATCCGTTAAAACTCACTTGAAAGCTTCTCATAAAAATCCTTTGAAATTTTTAACATTCTTTGAAGTCCCTTACAATCATTAAAAATACCCTAAAACCTTTTATATTCTATGAGGTCTTTCACAATCCTCATCAAGTTCAAAAAATTCTTTGCATTTCCAGAAATACTACTTTTTTCTCTGAAGAGTCCTTTAAATCTTTGAAATAATATAAAATGTTAAAAATCTGTTAGAGTACATTGAAGCGTTCAGAAGCTTTTAAAATTGCTTAAAATAATTAAAATCCTTGAAAATTCCATGAACTCCCTTGAAAGCTATTGAAATATTTTCTAATCCTGTAAACCACTCAAAATTTGTTGAAATCCTTTTAAATATTTTTAAACTTTTGAACTCTTTTAGGTACGTTTTGCCAGAATTTTATCGGACCGATTGGTAAATCTCAGTTCCCTTCAGAGCGCTAATTTTCAAGAATATATAATAGTTCCATTTTTTACATTCTCATCTCATTGAGTACCCGGGTAAAAATATTTGGTCTTGATTTTGTCTTGAATGTCTTCAATATGTCTTTAGGACCATGATGCCTGGTTCCGTCTCACCAGCTAGACTTTGAAAATATACAGACTTCTCTTGCATTTATGGCTGTTAACTGTGCTAAGACAAGACCAGGTAGACTTGTCTTAAGACAAGAATTGTAAGTCTTGATAAATATACCGAATTGCTCGTAAAGAAAATTATATTACCAATTTGTGGCTTTAACATTTGCCACGGTCAAAATTAGAAAAGTTTTAGTTTGTACATTTTATTGTCCATTATACTCCGCTCTCCTTAAACTACGGACCGCTATGGGCCTCACCGGCAGGGCTTGCCATTTCCAGGAATCAGGTTGCAAGGTGAGAACCCAACAGTTGACATCTGCTGAGGATTAAAATTTTACAACCGATAAAACTTGTTATTTTATGATAAATAATTTGTTAATAAGAAATTCGGAACCTGTCTGTTTCAACAACTACAGGCATATAAAATTATCCATAAAAAGATTGAAACTGTCATTTTCTAGACGTATCTAGTGAACTGTTGGAGATGGGAAAAAATGGACAACATTTTTAGTTTCGCCATCCAAACAACATAATTATTGCCGATAAATGAACTTGTTAATACATAAACAATAAATACCATGAAGATAAATAATATAAACATTCTATAAAGTTTGAAGCGGATTAGCGATGACCCTTAAGACATCAAAAATAGTATGGTTCCGTCTCACGAGCTAGACATACAGAATGACTTGGAATTGTCTTGGATTGGTCTTTACCCAAGCCAAAATCAAGACCAAATATTTCTACCCGGGTAGGTACTGGTTTTACGTAAAAATTGAGTTTCGTCGATTTCTTCAAATCACGACATTTTCGGACTCACTGATTTAAAAAAATGGATTTTACTTCGGTGCTTGTCTATGATCGTTGTCGCCGCTGTCGGTGCCTGTGAACACAATAACTTTGGAAGGAATTATTCCAAATTGAAAAGTTATAAACATATATAGTTTACATATAGTGGACAAGACAATCATATTTTTCAATTTTATAAATTTTTCTGTGTAAGCTGGAGGCCGGAGTGGTAGGAGGAGTCAGGATAGGAGGGGTTAGAATTTGGTCGCTAGCGTATGCAGATGACATAGTGTTGTTGGCAAAAAGCGAGGAGGCCTTAAAGGAAATGATGAAGAGGTTGAGAAGATACCTGGATAAGAACAGGTTAGAACTGAATGCGGAAAAGTGATGAGGCAGGTGTGGGGGTTGGGAAAGAAGTTATTCGCAGATG
>CAKNYM010015565.1:0-20930 GCA_932195095.1 Andricus curvator | reverse complement strand
TGCAACAGTTTACATATTTATTTTGTTTCTTTTATTAGTTGTAATGCTATATTACTTTACCATTACTTTAACATTACTTTACCAATACGCTGCAGCGTAATGCTTGCGTTCGGCCGGTCCGCCAGGGCTAACATTGAAACATTTTAAAAGGAGATTCTATTTTAAAATAATATTATGCGCAAAAAATTAACTGTTAATAAATATTAACTAACAATTAATTTTAATATTTTAATCATAATTACATAATTATAATAATAAGTTATAAGCTACCTTAAATATGAACTTCTTATCTCCGATACAGGTGAAATATTCTAGTTCTAAAGTTTAGGACTTTATAACTTGATTGCAATAAAGTTGTATTATATTGTATTTATTAAATCCAGCCTTCCGGCCTAGAATTGATTACATGCTTCCTATACACTTTTTCTTTAATACATTTTCCTTAACCTAATTAGCCTTCAACTACTCATTACATTTCAATATTTTAACCACTTTTTACATTCTTTTTACATCCTTACAGTCTATATTGCCCTTCTCTACACCTCCTACACTCTACTCAATCTCAGAAACTGAACACTTGTCCTTCTTCCGCCCTTTACATGATTTTTCTTTCGCTTATCCATTCGCCCTTAACCTTCTATGTTCTTTTATTCGTCTCCGAGAAAGGATACCGATTATACAAATTCGTGCCCTTCCTATTTTCCTCTGCGCGCCTTTCTGTTCCAAATGTTCCGCTTGCAATTTACCTAAGTTTTGAACACAATTTTTGTCTCGCTTACGCATGTTTCTCATGTCACGAACGCTACTCAAGCTTCTTGAGAAGGAGAACCGATCTCCTGGATCTGTGCTCCTTCTCTCACAACTCTTCTTGGCTAACGATTATTATTTACAGTATTATTATTTATTATTATTTATTTATTTAGCCAACGGCCATACCACGCTGAAAAAACCAGTTTTCGTCAGATCACTAAAGTTAAGCAGCGTTGGGCGCGGTTAGTACTTGAATGGGTGACCATTCGAGAATACTGCGTGCTGTTGGCACATCGTGGGTGTGGTGAGCCCAACTTGTAGTTATTTACTACAAGAAACTATCCACCTAGAAACACTACCCAAATCGGGTAGTGTCACGCCTACCCTGAAAGGGAAATGGCTTAATGGTATACTACTACTACTACTTTCCCTATTGCTACTCCTCCTCCAGCCTCCTCTGTTTTTTCTCCTTCTCTTTTTCCAGATACCTCCACCATTCCACCACCTCTTTCTCTCCATTCTCATGCATCAGCCTTCCGATTGGCATTCCCTTCTCCGCCACTTACACACAACCTCCCATCCAATGTTCCAGTCTGGCTTTTCCTCTGTTGCACAACTTGCATGATCTCTTCCCCTGATCCAACCAGTATCTGTTCCACTCCTCCATATTCCCACATCTAGCTCTCGCTATTACCTTTTGGCTTCCCTTTTCACCTTTTTCTCTTAAATATTTTTCCCTCCCTTCCATTCTCAACCACTTATATTTAGCATTATATTTTGACTGAATTATCCTATTGTATGTCTCCTGTAACTCCGTTTTCTTGTCCCTCTCTTTCAGAACGAACTGCACTTTTTGTCCCCGCTCATGCCTTCTCTTGACTTCCGCCCCTGTCAGCCCATTCCTTCTAAAGTATCCCCCCCCCCTTGTCATTTTTCTTCTCCATCACACATTCTTTCACTAGCATTCGATTCGCACTTTCTCTCGCTTTCTCTTCAAACTTACATGCTCTTTCTCCTGCGCTAACCCTCATTTTAAATCTATCCACTTCTTCCCTGACTAAATATCCTGGCGTGCATTTTCCCAACCTCAAGGACCACCTCAAATATCTCTCGTGCACTTTATCCACACACCTTCATACTCCCTCCATCCCCAGATCTCGACACCATAAAACATTACGCTTGCCACCAGGGAATCGTACATCGTCACTCTCCTTCTAAAATCATCCTTCAACACTTCTTCAAAAATGCCCCATATTTGCGTCATAACCGCTGACGCTTTTTTTATCCTATCTCTTACATGCGCGCCCTTACTTCCATTTTTCTTAAAAAGAAAACGCAGGTACACGAATTCTTTACTTCCTCTACTTTTTCTACCTTTCATTTCCATGAACATTCCTTATCCTTCCCACCTCCTTTCCTGAATCTTAAAATCTTGGACTTCTTCACATTTAGAATTAGCTTCGTACCCTCCAAGTACCTTTCTAGCCTTTTCATCATGCCCTTCAGCGCTTCTTCCTTTTTCGCTAATAGCACAATATCGTCAGCATATGCTAGCGTTCTAAACCTCTTTCCTCCTACTACCGCTCCCCCTTCCATACGCTTTAAAAATCCTTCTCTATTTCCGAAATTAATATTGCGAATAGCATCGGGCTTAGTGGGCAGCCTTGCCGCAGTCCCCTATCTGTCCAGAATACCTCCATCTGTTTCATGCCCATTCTCATAGTATCTTTCGTTTCAGTATAAATCTCTTGTGTCCTGCCAATCAGACCTTTATCCACCCCCCTTTTCTCTAAAACCTTCCACAGCGTTTTCCTGTCTACTGACGGAAAAGCTCCCTTCAGATCTATGAAAAAGGCGCAGATTTTTCCTTTCTCCTTTAATACCTGTTTATTTACTACATGTTGCAATACATAAATGTTATCAGTTGTGCTCGTACCTTTACGAAAACCTGCCTGCGTGTCCGCAAGAATGCCTTTACTCTCCACATCTTTGTTCAACCTCTCTGCCAACACCATTGCGTAAAGCTTATATGCCGTATTGAGGAGCGTAATCCCCCTGTAGTTCTCTACCTTCTTCTCATCTCCCTTCTTGTGTAACGGCGCAATCAACCCTTCCCTCCATTCTTCCGGGAAGCCTTCCCCTTTCCACACCTTCCAAATAATCCCTTTCAACCTAAGCTTTACCGCTTCCCTCCAAATATCCACGCTTCATTCACCATTCATCTTTCCCTGCGGCTTTCCCTTTCTTCAACTTTTTAATTTGGCACTCTATTTCTTCATCACTCAACTCCTCGCCCCCAACCTCCTCTTTCTCCCTTACCCGCCCTGACACCTTCCTCTCATCCGACCCGTATCCTACCTTTTTAAAATAGTTGTTCCAAATTTCTTCCCCCATTTTATTGCTTATTCCTTCTCTCCTTTTCCTGAGCTTATTTCTGAATTTCCATACATCCGCCGCCGATTTTATGTCCCTTATTTTTTCCTCTAACTCTCTTTGTTTCTTTTCCTCTTTCCTCTTGCATAGCTCCATGAACCGTTTCTTACCCCGCATGTGTTGTTCGATACAAACTTTCCCTCTTTTCCACTTCTTGTATAATCTTTTAACCTCCCTCTTTCCTTTTTTACATACTCTATCCCATCATGCTACCTCCCAATCTCTATTCGCTCTTTTACATTCTTCGAGCGGCAGAAATTTCTTCACCTTCATGCCGAGTTCCTTCCATTCGTCTGCTACTCCTACTTCACTAAATTTACCTTAACTCTTCTGTCCATATAACCTTTTCAAATCTCCTCTCACCCGTCTCCACCTCAGCTCTATTTATCTATCCTTCCAGGTATAAACGGGTTGATGGTCTGACTCCACCCTCTTCCCTACTTCCAACCTTTTCACGTTTTCTTAGCCTTTATTATTTGTAATAATATAATCTATTACCGAAGCCGCTTTCCCTCCCACAAACTTATGTTCTCCTATTAGATAATCCCCTTCCTTGTTCCATACTGCATCTTTCGAGTTTCTGATACTTCTCTCCTCTCCTTTACGCACTTTCCCTTCTGTACCTGTCCGAGCACTCCAGTCATCCCCTAATACCAGGATTTCCTCCTTTTCCTCTAAAATTCTGTCTTCTACACCTTTTATGATTTCTCGTATACATTTCCCATTGTATACCGTGATTATTCCATACCTTTCTTTTCCTATTCAGATTCTCCTCTCATGTATCCCCTCCACTTCCTCCCCCTGAGCTCTTTCCTCCTTAATTGTGTTCCTCACCCCTGTAATTATCCCCCCTTCGCTCTTCCTTTGTTGCTTTTCCTTTCTTCCCTCTGTAGTCTCTACCTAAAGTTACTTGGGAGTTTCCGTTCGATTTCTTCTCACACTTTTTCCTCTACCCACGTCTTTCCTAAACTCACTACATCAAATGTTGCGATATAACTCCAAAACTCCTTATATTTCTTTTTGATTCCCACCACGTTGCAGAACAAAACTCTCACAGTGTCTTCTCTTCCCTGAGCTGAGGACCTTTCCTCTCTTCTCCGAAAACTCCCTTCCTCTACCAAGCCTTCTTTTCAGTGATCCCAAACTAACCATTTTTCCTCAATCCTAATCTTCTTATACCCCACCTTTACCTGCTTTCCTTCCTGTCTTTCTTTCCTCTCTACCTCTCTCAACTCCCTCTGAATCTCCCTCTCTTTCCTAGTTAAATCATGATCTATAAATACTCTCGAACCCTTCAATTCTACCTTCTTTTTCACTATTGTTCGCTTATCTTCCCACGTGTCCATCTCCGCTACTACCCCATCCTTTCCTGCCGATACTACTGAAATTACTCGCATCAGCTTATTCTACACCCCTAGCCTTTTCTTAAAGGATTCCTCTAAGTAATTTACTAAATTTTTAATCGCTACAAGGAGAGGTTAAGAATTTTTTATTGACTTAAGCTGAAGCATTCTTTTGCTTAACGGAAATATTATAAGTTTAAATTATGTTTAATACCAATAAGAGAGCGAGCAACATTTTCAAAAACGTATCTTTATTGTCTTCATGAAGAATTTGATATCAGTCATAAGCTAGAATAAAAGATACAGGCTGGAATTTTTCCAGTCTAAGAACGACCTTCTCTCACTCATCGGCTCTCCAACAAACATTGCTTAATTCCGCGTTTACTTCCGACTTCTCTTCTTCTCTCTCCCACCCAAGCCCTTCTCTTTTTTCTCTCACTCGCTCTCCTTTGCATTTTCCACTCAACTTACGAGGGGAAGGTCCGAGGGTCGAAATTGAAATCAACGTCGCGTGAGCATAATTCGAAAGATTATCAAATTTCATTCGACACGTGTTACGCCTTTTTTGTAAGTGGGGCCCGGTTTTGAAAATAAGACTTTCTGAAAATTGCAGCTGCCGTCAATGATTCACTAGTGTCAGTCAAGCGGCTCGCCTCTCATCGAGCGGCGGTGGCCTGGTCGTAGCGTTTCTGCTTGCGACTCTCTGCCAATTTAGCTTGACACTAGTACACTTTTCCGTCGGCCAACCAATATTTCTATTTGCTGGATTCAAGCCTTTTTTCCTTTACTCTCTCCTCTCTTTCATCCAGGCATTCGCTTTTCTCTTTTCTGGCTCTCTTGCGTTCACTTTACTTCTCTCCTACCTACTCCCGTCTCTTCAACTATCTCACTTTCTTCAACGGTATAGGTTTTTCCGACTTTTGATTATCTTTTTCAATGAAAGGGCCCTCTTATTTTTGAAGATGGATTGAAGAAGGAAGATCTAAGAATAATCGAGTGTTGGGACTTTTATTAATTGTGAGGTTTAGAAATTCTTTTCATATCTCTTCGGATAGTAAAATCCGTCCGTTTTCAGAGCACCGAGATTAATGGTGTAAAAGTATTTTAAGGAATTTGAGTAGGTCAAATATTCTTTCTTTTAGATTCTCATTGAAAATTTTACTAAGTCTATATTATCGTGAAAGTCTGGGAAAAATATAAATTCAATTAATTTCGCATTCAAAAATAAACATTCTCAAACTCCTTAATATTACTAATATAATTAGGCTATTATAATATAGGGATCTTGGGCTACCCGAATAATATTATTATAGTAAGAATATTAATTGTCACAATGTTATTATTAGCATAATATTTATTGATACTCACACAGATTGTATTTAGTATTAAGTGGGAAACGGGGAAACAAAATGTAAAAGTCTGAAAAGATATACATGTAGAATAAATAAATAGTAAGAATATTTTAATCTACGTATTTTTAAATTCAGAATAAAGGTCCAGAATAGAATAAATTATATACTAACACTTATTTAACCTGTAAACTTCGTTTAACATTACAATAATAATTTTAATGATAATATGAAAATTTAGTTAGTGCGGAAGGATGGCGGAAATCAAGCCAGGACGCACGAAAAGCGAGGTAGCAGATACAACGGAATCTCCCACTACGCGAGTCCCCTCTTGTCGCGTGGTTCCAGCCAATCTGAGGCCAGAATCGAGCGGCAGCGCAACGACTCGACGGTCTTATACCGTGAGTTTAATTAGTTTCTAACAATCAATATAGACAGTTGAGTCGTTCATAACTGTCTTCGAGTATTCGCCCGATCCCGCTTACTGTCAGATGTGTCTCGCACAATTGTACGGCGTTTAAAGGAATAAATTTCGTAAGTTTTTATTTTCAACATATCAAAAGTGTTTTTTTCTGTACACCCTTGCCTTACACTCCTGGCCCCTTTGATTTTTCAGCATCACCGGAATCATCATCACCAGAGATCACCATGTGCGAACTCAGCGTCGTCATCGAGCATCGTCAGCGTCAAGTGTCACCAGCCGTGGGTTCGTTAGTCGTGAATCGATACGGGACTTTACTCTACCCTCTGGTGTTGTCCCGTACCTTAGGCCTAACCTATCTTTTCTTCTTCTTTTCTTCCTTTTCTCATTATATTCTATCTGTGTTTTCTTTATTTTTTTTTTTATTTATGGTTGATATACTTGTTTCCATCGCTATGTTTATCGTGACTCGCAGACCTTACGGCACTACAGTCGGTGGTTTAATACCACTGACAGATCACGACCAGTAGGGTGTTGAATTTACCCCTGGCGGTGATCAGTAACCACGACGAGTCGGAGCTTTCGATACCTCTGGCGGTAACTCTCAGCCGAAGGTCGGGTCAAATTATTTCTTTTTCCAGTGATGCTTACAATTTTTCGGCGCGCCCACTTAAAGAAATCGTGCCCGCATAGAACCGTCTGGGATGGTTTCATGCGAACTGAAGGTAACTTTTTCGTGGTAGCAGAATTTCACGTTGCTACTACCCTTCCGTGTTTCTTTCCCTCTCTAGGCTGCCCGGACACAGCCCCGACATAGCCACTTTCGGGATTTTTCTTTCTCCCAGGTTCGCCCCTGCGCAAAGCCTCTCGTTTCCTCCCTTGTCCGGGGGGATAACGAGCTCCCCTGGCTGCCAAGACACAGCCCGTTCATAGCCCGTTTTCAAGGGTTTCCTTCTCACCGACCTGCAGGTACGAAACGGGGTACTACCCACTCCCTTGAGGAAACCGAACGTTTTTCACTACTACCCCCCCCCCCATTGTTGATTTTTACCCCTTCAGACTGAGGGAGGTTGACAAATTTCGTTATTTTAATTCAAACACTTCTGAATTATGTATCTGTCACTGGAATTCCAGATTACCACCCATCAGTTGGGCGGACTTTTGAAAAAGAATATGAGTTTTTTAATGGGCAACGCAATTTTCTCTGAGACCCATTCAGCAGCGATTATGAATGGGTATTATCTGATGCAAGAAAAATAGTTCCGATAGAAAATAATTAATTTAAAGTTGACGGTGGACATGGAGAAGACCCAGGTGATGCGCTACAGAAGAAGAAAGACCAAAATAGGTTACGTTTGGAAGATGAACGGACAAACAGTGGAAAGTGTGGAGGAATTCTGTTATTTAGGTTTTTGGTTTGAGGCAGGAGGGGGAAAGGAGGTGCAGGTGAGGAAAAGAATCGAGTGTGCGAGTAAAGTAATGGGCCAAGTATGGGGTATAGTAAAGAGAAGGTTCAATGACGATTGGAGAATGAGGGTTTGGTTGTTTGATGCGTTGGTTTGGGCGGTGTTGTGTTATGTAGTGGAGGTCTGGGGATGGAAGGAACATAGGAAAGTGGAAAGCATGCATGAGAGATTTCTGAGATGGGTAACGGGGGTTAGTTGGAGTTGCCCAGGTTACATGTTAAGGGAAGAATTAGGAAGGGAAAAAATGGTAACTAGACAAATTAAGAGAGCCTGGAGGTTTGAAGAGAAGGTAAAAAGGGGAGAGGGAAGCAGAATAGCACAAGTATGCTTGGGCGAAATTCGGAACAAGGACACGAGAGGCAATTTAAGAAATTCGAAATGAGAGGAAGGAAGAGGAAGAAGCTCTTCGTAAGACAAGGAGGGAAGACATTAAGAATATTATGGATTCAAGGTAAAATTGATGGTATATGATGGTCAAAGGGTTGACGGAACCAGAATATTTGCAAAAAGTAAAAAAATGGAGTAGGGTGGTACGGTTTCGAATGGGAGAAGGAGTAAGAGCTTGTAGATATAGGATGGATGAAGAGGAAAATCTGTGCAGAGTATCTGGATACGAAATGGAGTCATGGGCACATGTATTAGAGAGGTGTGCAGGAGAGGAAGAGGGACATCTGAGTGTGGGTGAGTGTGTAAGATGGATTTTGGATGGTAATGGACAGGGAGTGACGTGGATTAAGAAAATGGAAGAACTAAGAGAAAGCAAGGGAACAGGGCAGAGCAAAAGGGTTAATCCTGATAAGGAAAGTAACTAGCAGACAGATAAATTTTAAAAGCGTTGAAAATATATTTTATGGTAAAAGGAAATGGAAGCCCTGGATGATCGCTCATTTTTAGAATTTTAAGAATTATTAGTATTATTATTATTATTGTTATTTTAATTTGTTTTTCGAATTAGACCGATTTATAAGAATAAATGTATAAAGATGGTAGTGATTGATGGCCTTTGGTCTTTGTAATTCATATTATATATTTAAGAATTGAAGTACCCCTGGCGGACCGAACAAACGGAACGGATACGCCACAGCGTATCCTTATAGTATCCACATCGTATCCTCTCCGTATCATGCAAGAAAAACTCATTAAAAAAGAAAGATTAACATTTCACTTGTTGAAATTCGGATTCTACGTGAAATTTTGAGTTAAAAGGTCACAGAGTAATCGCAATAGTTCTTCTTGTAACATTAAAAACTTTAAAAAAATATAATACTTATCGATGACGTGCGCTGAAGGCGACTTCAAACGCATCGTCGTTCAGTAGCAATTAATAGGCGTTATCCGCCGACGATGCGTTTGAAGTCGCCTTCAGCCCACGTTATCGATAAGTATTATATTTTTTTATAGTTTTTAATGTTGTAAGAAAAACTATTGCGATTACTCCGTGACCTTTTAACGCAAAATTTCACGTAGAATCCGAATTTCAACAAGTGAAATGTTCATCTTCCTTTTTTAATGAGTTTTTCTTGCATGATACGGAGAGGATACGATGTGGATACTGTGAGGTTACGCTGTAGCGTATCCGCTCCGTTCGTTCGGTCCGCCAGAGACAGTCAATGCATTTCACTGTGGAACCACAGCCTCATCAGGACTATAACAAACAATGGATGTCATGAATATGTATACATATATGGTCTATTATCGACGAATACATTTTTCATTTACTAATCAGGGGATGCCTACGAGTTACAGGTGCCCTCTGATTGGTTGAAATTCTGCGCCGCAAAACAGCATTTTTCAATCTCATCTTCGTCACGCGAAAACGTCAAAGATTAAACGTACACCTCTGCGCATTCTATATACTTTGCTGTCTAAAGCTTTGCTTAATATTTGACACTTCAGTCTGATGCGGGATTAAAACAACCTAATCCGGGACGTTTTCCGGGACATACTCCAATCCGGGACACGTACCTCAAATCCGGGACGGTCCCGCATAATCCGGGACGGATGGTCACTATAGTTATGAGGGCCTCCACTCCCTGTACACATGTTTACATACCATCCTTAATCTAATTAAACTACTGCTTATATTCTAATTTTTCGTCTTACTTAAAATAACAATAAAGATGGTAGTGATTGATGGCCGTTGGTCTTTGTAATTCATATTATATATTTAAGAATTGAAGTACAGTCAATGCATTTCACTATGGAACCACAGCCTCATCATGACTATAACAAACAATGGATAATGTCATGAATATGTATACATATATGGTCTATTATCGACGAATACATTTTTCATTTACTAATTTTATTTTTAAACTTACCACAATATGTACTTTTCATCCAAATTAAATATTAAAAATGAGTGGTAGTTCTCATATATTTAAGAAGTCAGAAAAATTAAAAAATCCTTTTTCTTTAAGTGTTCATAACCTCACTAAATGTGGAATAGGTATTTGGAGTTATTTTTTAAAAAGTGCATTTAATGGTTTTTTGAGTTTGTCATTTTCACTATTGTTTTGGATTTTACTGTTATAAATTGGTGTACAAAATTGTGTGACTATTGTTGAAACTAATGATAAGTATACAAAATTAGCATAGAGCTACATTTTTGTGCTGCTCCAAAACCTTCAGAGTATGAACTAACGTTAGAAATAAGTGAATGCGCATGCGTATGTGTTCCACAGTGAAACGCATTGACTGTACTTAAATTCTTAAATATATAATATGAATTACAAAGACTAAAGGCCATCAATCACACCCGGTAACAAGGAGTTCATTGAGACGCATAGAATGGCATTTGAAAAAGTAGACACTTCAATGCCTTGAAATGCGTACTAATTGCATTTTTGTCCGATATGCCATTAAGGGCCGATTTCACCAACTCTGATTAAATACATGATTATCTAATCATGATTATTCTTTAATCGAGGATTTAATCATGATTAAATTGTAATACGTTCCACCATGGACATTTTAACTCTGATTAGCTAATCATATACCCTTTTCGTGGTAACTCTGATATTCTCTTGTAACGGCGATTCTGATTGGCCGCTCCAAGAAGAACGCTTAAGTTTCTTGCGCGCGCACGGTACAAGCTGACGACATTAACCAAGTCATGTGACATCCAGCAGAAGTCTTTTTTGTCAAGAAGTGAAATAATTTTGCGTGGATGAAATATATTAAAATAATGTTACAAATTTCCCTCACTGTTTCAGTTCAAAAAATAATAGTGTCAATTAGAAAGGCATTAATAGTGAATAATTAAAGACGCTCAGAAATATTTGATGCATATATGAAAAACATACAAGAAGGAAGCTTCATGATGCGCACTGCGAGGTTAAATTGGTTAAATATTTATTTGCAGCACTGCAAAATGAATTTATGCGACTGAATTCTTATTTCGGTTACTCATATATTTTACATACGCATTGTTCTTCAAAACGAATTATCTCTTCCAATGATATGAAAGAAACTGTAGGTAAGAAAAGTGAGGTTATCGGAACACAATTTACACTTTACGGCCGCCTCATCAAAGGTATTTTGGCTTCATAGTTTCTTTCATCTACATATTGATAAAAACAAAAGCGTAGATATGATAGAAATTATTATAAAAATTATCCACATTCGCTCTGAACATGCTCAAGTGCAAACTTCAATTTTGAGGTTCTGTTCTGCCAACCAGCGTAAATCGCCGATTAACTCCGTTAACTGGCCAAAGTCGAAAGGTTAAGTTGAACAGTGATTAACTTTCTTTAATCATACTTTAGAAGATGGTGGAACGCAAGGTACTGCGATTAAATTAGAATAATCGAGGATTAACATCTTAATCAGAGTTGGTGAAATCGGCCCTAAATGCGTTTTACGGCTTGATTCTTGTCTCGTTCCAATCATTTTCAATGCGCACAAATGAAAAGGCATTAAACTGACGTCATGGTAATACTATTAAGTGAATTGGCGTTAATGATATTTAATGCGGTTCGCCGAGCCACCCACTTGAATGCCATACAATGCCTTTCATGACACAAAGTATTGAATTGGTTTAATGCCATTTAATGTGGTTCGCCGAGCCACCCACTTGAATGCCATACAATGTCTTTCATGGCAAAAAGTATTGAATCGGGTTAATGCCATTCAATGCTGTTTCGAGATATTTTCAGTTGAATGCCATACAATGCCTTCTGCGGCAGATTGCATTGACACGGCTAATGCCATTTAAGAAGAATAGGAACCATATAGGAACTGAGGAACAGACGCGAAAATGATATAGTAGCCGCGAAGCATTCTCCATCGCAAAAATACCACATCCTCGTCTCTCTGAATAACGGCGGAAAGGCCGACATACGAGAGGGAGTAATATTAAATTTAGCAGGTAAGTTGAAAAGCTTTTCAATTTAAGGCCATGTGAGCGTAACCTCAAAATTTTTTTTACATTTTTTCCAAAACCAACTTACGTTCACACCAAACGCGATATCGAGTTGAAAATTTGGGAAATCAAATGAGAAACAACCCCGCCGGACCGGCCGAACGCAGGCGTTACGCTGCAGCGTAACGGTAAAGTAATGGTAAAGTAATATGGCATTACAACTAATAAACAAACCAAATAAATATGTAAACAGTTGCAATTATAATAATAAGTTAAAATTTACGTTAAATGGTCATGTCGTAATTGCAACAAGATTATTTTTCAGCGTTAAAAAATAAAAAAACGAAGTTGCTGTCATTAAAGTCCGACCCCTGCATGTTGGCAATTCGCTTGAAGCCGCCGTTAGCAAACTGCCAACATGCAGGGGCCCGACTTCAATGACTTCGTTTTTTTATTTTTTAACGCTGAAAAATAGACTTGTTGCAATTACGACATGACCATTTAACGTAAATTTTAACGTATTATTATAATTGCAACTTTTCTTTATTCACACAAACTTTCATATCGATATCTCATTTCGTGTGGAATTGGTATGATAAAAAATATGTCGGTAAAGTACAAATCGGATAAGTGTTACATGCGCTTAAGGATTTTGAAAGGTTTTGAGATAATAAAAAAAATTTCTTCAGATTCGTGGGAAAATTTGAAATGTTTTTTTCACTTTGCAAAATTAATTTTACAAGAATATTAAAGAATATTTAAAAATAAATTTTGAAGAATAAATAATAATTCAACAATTATTAATTTAGAAACAATCGAGTTAGTTTAAGAGATATTTAAAAGATTTGAAAATAATTAAAAATTTGTAAAGATTTTATGAACATTCCTAGGAAATTTGAAAATGATTTTTTATTTTGAAAAAAAAATTCCAAGAGAATATTTAAATAGATTTTGAAAGATTTTAATGCTTTTTAAAAATTTTACAGGTTTTTTTTTAATTTGAGCAAAAATTAGAATGATGTTAAAAGATATTTAGAAGTTTTGACAGAGTTTTACAAATAATTTGAAATTCTAGAAGAAAATTTATAATAATTTTTTATTTTCAAAAAGTAATTCAAAGAGAATATTTCAAAAGATGTAAAAACGAAAACAGATTTTGCCGTATAAATAACAATCGAATGCTGTGATCCCTGCTATTGTTTAAATTGCAATTTTACATGTATTCAGTACATAATTGTTGCAAATAAATAGATTTTGGGTAATTTTGTAAGGAATGTCAATTTCAATTAATATTAGTGAATTCTCATGTAAACCTCTTTCCTGTTAATATGTCTTGTTTCAAAGTTTTACATTCAGTCCTTATTCTCGCAGCCTTCACGATTTACTTCGAATGAAAATCTGCCACCTACATCTGTGAGTAACCCCACCCAGGAAATTAAACGACTCAAAAAGAGTTTGCGTCAATACGAAGAAAAATTGAAGAACATAACCGAGAAGTACGAGCAGGTTAAAGAAGAAGTGAAGAGTTTGGAACAAGCTTTGAGCAAGCTTTGAGCGAATCGGATGCTTATGCAGATTCACTCAGAGAAGAGCGCACCGCAATGAATGAAGAAATGGCGTTACTAAGAAAACTGAATTGAACTGAACTGAACTGAAAAAATTGAATATTTCAAAGTAAAAGCTTCGGAAAATCTAGAAATATAAATTTTTATAAAAAAAGAAAAATCTGATTTGACATAAAAATTGATTCGACAAATTTTTCTAAAATCAAAATTTAAAGTTTTTAAATTACTTTAAGTAAATTTAAATCGTTTAGAAATTCACAATTAAAAATTTTTAATTATACTTTTCGAAATTCAACCATTTCAATTTTAATCGCAAAATTTAAACTTATGATAGGGAAAAATTGGAAATTTAGCGCTTGCCATGAAAATTCAGAATTCTATTCTAAAATTGTAATCATTAAAAATTGAAGAAATTATTCAATTATTCAATAGAAAAATTGTTTTTTTTTTTAACTGAGTTTGAAATGTCGAACTTTTTGGAACATTTTTCAAATAAAAAAAAACTTCAATATTCAATGCCTGGATCTAAAATCTGCTCATTTTTAAGGCTTAAATTTGAGAAATTGTTTTAATTTTTCATTGGTTTGAATTTATTCTGAAGGAATTTCATTCAAAATTCTTTGATTACAAATCCTTTAAACTGAAAAGCGTGCAACTATCAAGTCTTTTAATTTGATACTCCACGGTTTCGAAAAATTTAAGAAATCAGACAGTTTTGTAGGTTTAAAATTGAAACCAAACTATTCAGAAAATTTAAATATAAAATTATTAAATTTAAAACTGACTAATATTGAAAACAAACAATAATTTAAAATATTTAAATCTAAAATTATTCAATTAAAAACTAAAAAAAATGCTTTTAATATGAAAATTTTCAATTTTGAAATATTTAAAAATGAAATTGGAATTGGTTTGAATACAAAAAAGTTTTTATATCACTTGTTCGCGGCTAATTTTTTTTTACTTTTAAATGAAGTTCGGATTTGTTTAAGTTTCAAGTTTTTGTAGTATACATTTTTTCATTTTTTAATATTTTTCATTTAAAATTACTTTTTATTCTGAACGTTTTGTATAACGATTCTGTTTTACAGGGTTTATAATTGAAACTTTTTCCATTTTGAACGGTGAAAAAAAAGGTGAAATTATTTTTTGATTTTCTATTTAAATTTGTCTAATAAATTTTTATGTTAAATCATAATTTCTTAAATTGAATAAAAATTTAGATTTCTAGAACTTCAGAAGCTTTTACTTTGAAATATTCAATTTAGTTTTCAGTTTCTAATTGTAAAATTTTAGTCGCTTCTCATTTACATTTATAAAAATTCAAATGTTTTCACTTTTGAATCATTCCATTTTGAATGCTTTTATTGATCAATCATAGTTTTCATTCCTCTGAATTTTCCATGATCTATTTATGAAAATTTTAATTGAAAAATATTCAATTTTCAACGTTTGAAAATCGTCCTCTTTCGAAATTTTAATCTGAAATCATTCAATTCCGAGATTATTGAATCCAAAGTAAAATTGTTAAATTCTGAACGCTTGGAATTAGAAATAATTAAAATTCCTCCCTAATTAAATTCAATTTTAATTTGAAATTATCCCATTTTAAACTCTTTTATTCGCAAATGACACAAGTTCAATTCCTTTTGATTTCATTCGAAATATCGTAATTTTTCAAAATTTTACCTATCTAAGATATTTCGAATTGGAACATTTTAAATACAAAATCATTTCATAATTTTTTTTAAATTTCAAACGCTTTCAATTCGAAATTATCAAGAACAAATGATGGTCTAGCCGTGGTTCTCCGCGTGTGAGAGCCGAGCGGCGCTCGACAGCTAACTTCACAGTGGCTTCTAATCCGCTCTCTAATTATAACTCTATACCAAAAAGCCAGTGATATTTGTTCAGATTAGTTTTAAGTATTTAAATCTTTCTTCGTTCGTTCAGTACAATAATGTTTGTACTATAAAATAGAAAGTATTATGTTGAAATGCCAAAAATAATATCCATCTTAGTTTGTTTAAATTAATTTTTAGCATCACTATCTTCGTTCAGTACAAAAATAGAACAATTTATGTACGATAAAACAAGAAGCATTATAATACGATGTATTTTGAAATAAAAGCTTAAAAATACGTTGTTTGTAAATTATTATTTCGTAAATTCCACCGTTTCGCATTGAAGCGCATAAATATTAATTCCGTTATGTAGCATATACTCAGTTTCCTTCATTTCAATGCCATTAAATGCCCTTTCATTAACTTCACATTCATGCCAATGCCTTTTAATGCTGTTCATTTTAAGTTTTCATTTTAATGCGTTTCATTGCGCCTTGCGCATTAATAAGCATTCAGACAAAAATGCAATTAAAACGCATTGAAACGTTTCATTGCGTTCCAATGAACTCCTTGTTACCGGGCTACCATCTTTATACATTTATTCTTATAAATCGGTCTAATTCGAAAAACAAATTATACATAACTGGCCAAAAAACGCAACAGATAATGGAGAAGGTGACCCTACTGAAAAAGCCCACATAGTAAACTACATTGGAACCTATGTGGGAACCCATATGGGATCCTTTTTTGAATTCCTGTCTCAAATTACGATCTAGATAGGAATATAGGATGGGAATCTATATCGGTTCTTATCATGGGTTTTTATGAAGGTTCCTACATGGATGGGTTTGCAATTAATATTTCAGGAGTGCGCAGTAGTTTTCTATGAAAGCTACGGCTACGCAGTATTTTTTGGGGGGTTTTAAGATTGGCGACTATGTACCCAAAACTTCCAAAACATATTTCATTAAAAAAAGTTCTAATCCCATGTGGGATTTCATGTAGGAACAATTCATAGGTTTCCATAACGGTATTCATATAAGAACCCATGTGGAAACCCACAAAATATATCCCATCCTATCTCACATCGTAATTTGAGACAGAAATTCAAAAAAGGATCCCATATGGGTTCCCACATAGGTTCCCATGTAGTTTACTATGTAGGCTTTTTCAGTAGGGGAGTCATCAACACACGGAACACATACATGGATTCTACAATCAACTTAGATCTACTAATCCACAGGTGACACCCATTGTAAAACAATGGGTGAAAACAATTTTTCTGATCGAAAAATTAAGAAACCAACAGCGATTTTTACTGAAACTTAAATATAGAAACCTTTTTCCATCAAATATTATAAATCAAACTAAAACTTTCATAACCTTTCATACACGTTCAGCGCAATGTAAATTACAAGAAAAACTTACATATTTTCGATACAAGATTTTACAACTGGAAATTTCTGATAACGTTTCTCATATAAAAGAAGTCATAAATGATATTAAAAACCTGGAAAATAAAATTACACAACTAGAATCAATACAGTTTCTTTTAGAACTAAAACAAAATAATTATACAGAAACAAAAAAATATAGCAGGAAACTGATGTTTCAATCATTAATAAAAATGAACAATTTACAAAATAGACAAACCTCCTTACCAGATCTTCACAAACCTGAATTCATCGAAAATCTTACCACCAAGTTAATACCAAAAGATGTAACAGATATTCTATCATTGGGAAGTCAATTTGCGATTTCTCACAACAAAAACAACATACCAATTGCAGAATATATTTTAGGTATCGAAAACAAACAATTAAAAATTTCAAAAAAAGAATTAAACTCCCTCAGAGCGAACTTAACTTTTACAATAAATAAATTTTTTATCTCAAACATTTCATGGAATCCAAACGACAGATTGTTAGAATATAAATATTCACAAACTCAAAAATTTATTAAAGACAACCCTCAATTATGCATTATAAAATCTGATAAAAGCCGAAAAACAGTAATAATAGACAAACAAGAATACAATCAAAAAATGAAAATACTTCTCGATGACAAACAGACGTACGAAACAATAAAAAATCCGACGAAAGGCATACAAAAAGGTTTAAACATAATGGTTAAAGAATGGTTAGAAGAAAAAGTGATAGAAAAAAGAACTTATCATCACTTACGAAGTACTAACGGTCGGCCACCACAGATATATAGGACAATAAAATTACGCAAAGATAATAAACCACTTAGACCAGTAACATCATTCAGTGGATCACCATTATACAACTTATCCAAATATTTAGCTTCGATCCTAAACAAAATAACATCTACATCTACACTAGTAATCAAACATAGTTGGGACATTGTAGAAAAAGTAAAACATCTAAAAATTTCAGATAGCTATACGATTATCTCGTTAGATGCAGTGTCAATGTTCACTAACATCGATAGAAACATCGTATATGAACAAATATATCAAAAATGGAATCTAATAAAACAATATACTAATTTAAACTATACACAATTTATTGAAGGAATTAGTCTTTGCATGGAAAATGCATATTTACAATTTGATTTTAAAATATACAGACAAAAAAAACGGAACCCCGATGGGTTCACCCATATCGTCAGTGGCAGCAGAATTAGTCGTGCAAAATATAGAAGAAAAAATCCTGAAGAACAAAAATTTAAAGCTTCTTTTCTATTATCGATATGTCGATGATTCGATATTGTGTGTCAAAAAAGACCAAGTACTTCCTATTCTAAATGAATTTAACAAAATAGGTGGATCTTTGAAATTTACTCTTGACAACCCAACAAACAAACATATTAACTTTTTAGATATAACCCTAATTTTTCAAAAAGGTTTCATAGAAACAGATTGGTATCAAAAACCATCTGCAACTGGCCAAACATTAAATCATTTATCTAATCACCATTTAAACCATAAGAAAGGAATAATTTTCTCAATGTTAGACAGAGATATAAAACTTTCAGAACCTGAGTTCCACCCTAAAAATATTGTCATAGTTACACAAAATTTATTGAATAATAACTACCCGTACCACTTTATTAAAAAGACCATAGATCAAAGATTAAAAACGTACGACACTAACATTTCACAACTAAACAAAAGGAAAGAAATTGATTTAAAAAGAATAATGGTATTACCGTTTGTCAAAGAACTATACCATCCAATTTTAAAAATTTGTAAAAAATTAAACATCCATACGATTGTTTCCATAAAAAACAAATTACAACAAACTTTACTACATATACCAAAAGATCCTATACCAAAGTTTGAAAAAACAAATGTTTTATACAAAATAACCTGCATAAACTGCGGACGAGTATATATAGGCCAGACAAAGAGACCTTCAAAGACAAGAATATCTGAACATCGATCAGATCAAAATCATCATCGAAAAAAGACAGCACTTTGTAAACACGCCACTAAATATGCACATACATTTAATTTTAATGAGAAAAAAGTTAAAATTTTAGGAATGGAAAACAATTATCATAGTAGAAATATTATGGAAATGTTTTACATTATTAAAAATATGAACTCAGTAAACTTTCGAACAGACACAGAGAACTTAAGTGTATTTTATCATGATGTAATCGAAACTTGCGGTTAAATTCCTTCTCTTACCAACAGATCTGACGCATGCGCATTCACTTATTTCTAACGTTAGTTCATACTCTGAAGGTTTTGGAGCAGCACAAAAATGTAGCTCTACGCTAATTTTGTATACCTATCATTAGTTTCAACAATACTCACAATTTTTAACACCAATTTATAACAGTAAAATCCAAAACAATAGTGAAAATGACATACTCAAAAAACCATTAAATGCACTTTTTTTAAAATAACTCCAAATACCTATTCCACATTTAGTGAGGTTATGAACACTTAAAGAAAAAGGATTTTTTAATTTCTCTGACTTCTTAAATATATGAGAACTACCACTCATTTTTAATATGTAATTTGGATGAAAAGTACACATTGTGGTAACTTTAAAAATAAAATTAGTAAATGAAAAATGTATTCGTCGATAATAGACCATATATGTATACATATTCATGACATTATCCATTGTTTGTTATAGTCCTGATGAGGCTGTGGTTCCACAGTGAAATGCATTGACTGTACTTTAATTCTTAAATATATAATATGAATTACAAAGACCAACGGCCATCAATCACTACCATCTTTATTGTTATTTTAAGTAAGACGAAAAATTAGAATATAAGCAGTAGTTTAATTAGATTAAGGATGGTATGTAAACATGTGTACTTGAGCGGAGGCCCTCATAACTATAGTGACCATCCGTCCAGGATTATGCGGGACCATCCCGGATTTGAGGTACGTGTCCCGGATTGGAGTATGTCCCGGAAAACGTCCCCGATTAGGTTGTTTTAATCCCGCATCAGACTGAAGTGTCAAATATTAAGCAAAGCTTTAGACAGCAAAGTATATAGAATGCGCAGAGGTGTACGTTTAATCTTTGACGTTTTCGCGTGACGAAGATTAGATTGAAAAATGCTGTTTTCCGGCACAGAATTTCAACCAATCAGAGGGCAACTGTAACTCGTAGGCAGCCCCTGATTTTTCGAAATTCGATCCGTCTTTTGTATGCAGTGATTCACTCTTATCGTCTCATTTTCTCGTTCGATTCGATCAACCTTAAGGTCCAGCGACCTCGAAAACCTTGAAAACCTGATATAGTCCTTGAATTTTTTTAAACCTTGAAAACATGGAAATATCCTTGATTTTTACACGAGAGCCTTGAATTTTTTTTTTTTTTGCTTTTAAAACAGTTATTTTATTGGAATACGAAAAGTAATTTAAATCTTTTACTCTATTATAAACGAAACATCTTGTTTAGAAGTAATCTTTCTACTGAAAAGTTTTTTATTTATCTAGATGTAATTCATCTTTTGTTCATTACAGAAATAATAAAGAGATTTCAATGCACTTTATGTAGACTGTACCAATTATTTTATAAATTGCAGTGAACAGACTTTAATATTTCGATGATAATTCAGTTTCAAAATTAGATTTTAAAATATTTAAAAGGATTTTGAACATTTCACAAAGATTTCACAGATCTAAAAGATTTCAAAAAGGCGTGCACATCAGATTTAAAAGATTTCACAACAATTTCACACAGATTTTAAAACTTTCAAGAGATTTGAAGGTTTTCAAAGATTTTAAAAAGGGTACACCAAATTTCAAAGATTTCTGGGACTAATGCCCTCACAGAGCGAGTTTTTTCAGGAATTAATCAAATTTGGTCCATAGAGAAAACTCAATTCGCAATAGAAACTTTAAAGTGTATCTCCCACATAGCACACTTCCCGAAAAAACCTGGTCTTTTCTTAGGACT
>CAKNYM010015557.1:0-21801 GCA_932195095.1 Andricus curvator | reverse complement strand
TTTTTTGATATGACGCGTAGTTTTTGTTTTATTCGTAAAAAACAGCACTGAAAATAGAAAAATCAAATTTGTAGACGAATAACACGAGCTACGAAAAAAATGACATAAACAAAATTTGTTTATTCAAGGAAGAGGTACAAATTTGTTGTGAATCATGTTTCGATAGGATGCGTAGTTTTTGTTTTATTCGTGAAAATAACATTGACTGTAAAAAAAAATCAAATTTTTGAATAAACAATGCAAGGTACGAAAGCAGATAAATGAACAAAAATTGTGCATTAAAAAAAGGTTTACAAACTTGTAATCAATTTTTGTTGTAAGAATATATTCAAAATGAAAAAAATTAACTTTTTTGAAAAACGGAACAAGCTAAAATAAAATTTTAACTAATAAAATTTGTCGCCTAAATTATATAATTATTTTTCATTTAAAATCAAATACAAATTTAGTAATTTGTATATGAACAACATATAACACGAAGCACAAAGTGCGCGCTCAGTGTATTTACCAAATCGCGCGCCGTAAGTGCGCTCAAACTCGCTCAAAATAAAGTTCCTTTTCAGTCTAAAATGAAAACAAATTTAACAATCACTTAATATGTAGAGGTTTTGATAATTTCATGAGATTTGCAAACAAACTTTTTCTTTTCATCGAAGTCGAACACGAAGTTCAGAAATCTAGAGGAGCCGAGCGTAAAGCGCGATGCAAATACGCCCGAGCGCGCAGCGCGATTAGAATAAATAATCGAGCGCGAAGCGCGAGATAAATATATGATCGAGCGCGAAGCGCGAGATCCAACAGTCGCGCGCCCTAGGCGCGCTCAAACTTGCGAGCGAAGCGAGCCGCGCGCAAAGCCCGCGATGAGAATGTGCCCGCGGAGCGGGCAGATTTTTTTTTTTTTTGAATCAATATTGAAATTGATTTTTTGAAAAAAACCATTCTTTGATTTTTTTTCTTTTTAAAAAATAGCTTTTTTACACTCTTTAAAGTCATGCAGAAGGAAAAGTAGGCTGGAAATAATTTCGTAGTACGCTTGAGGGTACCAAGTTATGATTATATGATATACATACACACGAAAAATCATCTCGAAATAGTTAAATGTAAACTTAGAGGCAAGTTAGATCACACAGTATTCGTTCCCGGGCGTTGTGTAAGTTGAATGTGGTCCCCTCGAGCGCAAAAATCTCAATTCGACCAATACATTATTTCCAGCCCACTTTTTCTTCTACATGATTTTAAGAAGTGTAAAAAACTCAATTTTTTAAAAAGCAAAAAAGTTTTAAAAGCAGGTATTTTCCCAAAAAATCAATTTTAACTATGATTTAAAAAAATAAATAAAAATTCATTATGAAAAAAATTGTATGATAGTCTTAAAGTACATGAAAAGAAATTTCCAAAACACTATAATAAAAAACCATTCGGATAATCCTAAAAAAAGTTACACTAACGTGAAGGTGAAGAAGCACCTGAAAAAGTGAAAACTTCAGGCCCCTGTATATTGGTAACCAGTTGAGAAATGGACATATAGTTTAGTGAATTAATATAGGTCCACTAGGACTATAATTAGGCCAAATTTTAACCCGATCAAAACAAAAATAATAATAATTTTATTTGGACGCACAAAATGAAGGGAATTCTCGGTTTGAGAAATAATAAAGACAAATTTTCCGGAAATGTTTGAATATCCAAACTTACGAGAAATTTTGGACATTTTTGCTAAATTTATAAATTGCTGAAAATATCCGAAAATTTAGGGTTCCGCGCACGCGTTACAAAAAATAATTCACTCAGCATCCCTCATGACTGAATATGTTTATAAGGGTGGTCCCAAAAAGATTATTTTTTTTTCTTGTTTAAAAAAATGCTTATTTGATTTTAATTGCCGACTTTGATATATTATTTACTATTTTTACTTTAAAATACCTGCACTGTATTTTACTGAAATACAACGCCCAAATTTTTAAAATAATTAAAAATATATATATTTAGGAGTCTCGCTGAGTTCAACCCAAAAGATGATTTTTTACCCCAGAAGATTAATTTTCTAAAAATGGTTGAATTTTCTATCCAAATATATGATTTTGGAACAAACAAGTTTTATACCCCAAAGTTAAATTTTCATAAAAATAGTTTACCTTTGAACAAAAAAGTTAATTTTCAACTAAATAGTTGAATTTGCTACCAAATTGTGGAATCCTCGAACAAACCAGATTAATTTAGACCCAAATAGTTTTTAAAAAATAAAAAACCATGAATTCTCAACCAAGAAGATTAATTTTCGACCAAAAAAGACGAATTTTTAATCAAATACATGAATTTTCAACTAGAAAAGATCAATTTTCAACAAAATAGTTACATTTTGAACATAACAGATGAATGTTCAACTAAAATGATGAATTACAAAAAAATGAATTTTCAACAAAAGAGTTCAACCCAAAAGATGATTTTTTCATCCAGAAGATTAATTTTCTGAAAATAGAATAGTTGAATTTTCAACCAAGGAGGTGAATCTACAAAAAAAATTAATTTTTAACAAAGTAGTTCAACTTTCAACCATGTAGCTAAATTTCTGACAAAAAAGATGACGCTTGAACAAAATAATTGCATCTTTAACAAAATAATAAAAATTTCAACCAAATACTAAAATTTTTAACCAAACGAGATGAATTCCGAACCAAAAATATAAGTAGACGTTTCAACAAAAAGTAGTTGATTTTTCTTGTTGTGTTCTATTTATTTAGTTCGCATTTAGGCAAAAAAAAAGGTAAGTTTCTTAAAAACATAAAAAAATGAAGAATATATATATAAATAATATATATAAACAATATAAATCAATTTTTAACGAAAAAGCTGAATTTTCAACTAAAAAAAAGGCAAATTTTCATACATTTAGTTGAATTTTGAACTAAAAAAGATCAATTTTCAAACAAAAATGTAATAATTAAATTTTCGGTTAAAAAAATTAATTTTCCACAAAGAAAATGTGAACCAAAGTGATGAATTTCCAACTAAAATTATGGATCTTCAACTGGAATAGATGAATTTTAAACCAAAAAGATGAATTTTTAACATAAAAGTTTCACTTTCAACCAAAAAGTAGAATTTTTAACTAAAATGATTCATATTTAACAGAAATACTTGAATTTTAAACGAAGTAGTTGAGCATACAACTAAAAAAGACAAATTTTCAACAATATAGTTAAAGTTTAAACTAGAAAAAAAGTTTTCAACCAAAAATGGAATAATTAAATTCCCAGTTGAAAAAATTAATTTTTTACAAAAAAAGGCAAATTTTCAACCAAACTGATTAATTTTATGATGAATTTTCAACTGTAATAATGAATTTCAAGTCAGAAAGATTAATTTTCTACCAAAAAATTCAATTTTTCAATAAAATACATGAATTTTCAACTAAAATTATGAATATTTAACTGGAATACTTGAATTTTCAAACAAAATGATAAATTTTCAAAGAAAAAGCTTAATTTTCTACCAAAAAAAATTCGATTTTTCAACAAAATACATGAATTTTCAACGAAAAAAGACAAAATTTCAACCATGTAGTTGAATTTTCAACTGAAAAAGTCAAATTTTCAGTGGAATTTGGAAGTAAAAAAGATCAGTTTTCAACAAAAAATGAAATAGTTAAATATTCAGTTAAAAAATTATTTTTTCCACCAAAACATATAAAATTTCAGCCAAAGTTATAAATTTTAAACTAAAATGATGAATCTTATTATTAAATAATTGAATTTTAAACCAAAAATTAATTTCTACTAAACATAACAAATTTTCAACTAAAAAAAAAAAATTCAACCGAAAATTAAATAAATAAATTTTTAGTTAAGAAAATTAATGTTCAACCAAAAAGATAAATTTTTAACTAAAATTATGGAATATTGAACTGAAATAATTACATTTTCAGTTAAAAAATTAATTTTTAACAACAACATAAAAAAACAAATTTTCAACGAAATAGTTAAAATTTCAACTGGAATAGTTAAATTATCAGTAAAAAAATTAATTTTCCGCCTAAGAAAAAACAAACTTTCAACAAAGTAGTTCATTTTTCAACCAGAGATGAATTTTCGTTTAAAATGATGAATCTTCAGCCAAAAAAATTAATTTTTAACAAAAAAGATTAAATTTCAACCAATTAAATTTACATTCCAAAAAATATGAATTCTTAACAAAAAATGTAGTAGTTGGCATTTCAACCAAAAAAAAATTTAATTTTTAATTAAAAAACAATTGAATTTTTAACTAAGAAAGATTTTTCCGTCAAGGAAGAGAACAAATTAAGAAAAAATGGTTGAATTGTCAACCAAAATATAAGTCTTAAACCAATAAGATTAATTTTATACCTAAAAGAACGAATTTTCAACAAAATACATGAATTTTCAACCAGATAGTTAAATTTTCAACTAAAAGCGGAGCACTGTTTACCAAAAATAGAATAATAAATTTAAAGGTGTTTTTTCGGGTTTCAATCGTGTGCAAAACTACGAATTTTGCCGACGCTTCGTGAACCTTGCAGTTCACATCTTCAGAGCTGACATGAAACTGAAGTTTCAGGTTATGTTGTTCTTATATATAATGTCTACGATGCCTGTGATTGGCCAGAGCACCCCATGGTAGGGACTGGTCGAACTTGATTGGCCAATCAAGTCTTTTTTTAAAAAAACCCGGGAGGACGGAAAGCCAAATCGGACTGGTATTATATCCATTGTCCCTATTGATCTTATTAGGGTGTTTTAAGATTTCGATTGCTTCTCTATGTTTTCTTGGAAAAATATTGTACGTTTTTGCGATGACGGTTATTTTGTCAAATAAAATGCCATGTCCTGTTTCCATATGATGCTCAGCTAGTGCTGATTGCGTGAAATGGTTTGGCCTGACTTTACTCTCATGTTCCTCCACACGTTGGCTCACCGCTCTCCCGGTTTCTCCAATATAGACTTTGCCACAAGAACAAGGGATTTTATATACTCCCGGATCACTGAGAGGCGCCTTTTTATCTTTAGGGTTGTTTAGAAGTTGTCCTATTTCCGCAGGTGGTTTTAAATATGGTTTGGATGTTGCCTTTGATGAGAGTTCTTCCTATTTGTTCTGTGATAATTCGTTCTGTGATACCTTGAATGTAGGGTAGGATGGTCGCCGTTTTTTACTCTCTCTTTTTTTTGTAGATTGTGTTGACTTGTTTTTTTTTAGTGTATTTTCTTACTGCTTTATGTATTTGTTTGTTTGTGCAATAACAAAATACTCAAAAAAACAAGTCAACACAACCTACAAAAGAAAGAGAGAGAAAAACTAGCACCATCCTGGGAAAATAGGACAACTTCTAAACAACCCTAAAGATAAAAAGGCACCTCTCAGTGATCCGGGAGTATATAAAATCCCTGGTTCTTGTGGCAAAGTCTATATTCGAGAAACCGGGAGGGCGGTGAGCCAACGTGTAAAGCAGTCTCTCGAAAAAATTCCCTGAAATTTTCAGGTTTTTCCAGTTACACAAAAATGTTAATTTATAGAAACTGATAGAGCGGAGAATAAAAGTTTGAAGTTGTTGTGTTCGAAACAGAACAAAACATTTGACTGCATCATTTCAGTTGCTAGAAACTTTCGTATATATACGAGTTTCAATTAGAACGGTCATGTTTCCTCTTCCGCGAGCGTATTTCAGCCACTTCATTATATTCTAGACCTGTCAAAAGTACTTGTTAACCTGTGACTCTCGATTCGATCAATATGAAACGTCAGTTTCGAGTCGCCGCCAGGGAAATCAACGCACGCGTTCCTCAGGTGAAAACATAAATTAAAATATATTAGGATGCCGCTTGTATCCATCATAGTCTGACAGGTGAGTAGGAGGTGCGAAGATGCTTCGTCATTAAAAGTACCGTCGCGGGCCTCTCTTTCCCACAAATTTAAATTACCCTTTATATCAGTAGAACAGCAACAAGTGTTTCAAATTAGCCCTCATTACACCTAATTACAATCCTTCAAGAATTACAATTGCAGACTTCACAGCCCAAAATACTCCCAAAACAGGGAACACAGGGCGATTTTCACGAACATAGGGGAAAAATAGGGGAATAAAATTGTGTTAATAAAATTAATATCAGGTACCATATTCCTAAGATTTCAAGTTGGAATATATTGCATTTTCAACCAAATAGTTGAATTTTCAACCAAAAAAGATGAACTTTCTACCAAAAGAGACAACTTTTTTGAAAAAGAATTGGGATTTCTATCCATAAAATCGAATTTTTGAGAAAACATTTGTCTTTTAAACCTGAAAAGATGAATTTTCAACAAAAAGTTTATTTTCAAACAAGATCGATGAATTTGTAAGAAAATAATTTAATTTTCAACAAAATAGATGCATTTTCAACGATTTAATTTTCAAACAAACAGTTGAACTTTCAAGCAAAAGAGAGGAATTTTCAACAAAAAGTTTAATTTTTCACTAAATAGTGTGATTTTTCAACTTACAAAGATAAATGTAAAAAAAGAACGAATTTTCCACAAAAGAGTTGAATTTTGAACCAAGTAGGATTTTTTATTCAAGCAAGAAAAAAATGCAACCAAACTGTTGAATTTTCAAGCTGAAAAGACAGATTTTTTACAAAAGAGTTGAATTTTCAACCACGAAAATTTTTTTTAAACAAAAAGTTGAATTTTCAACCAAACAGATGAATTTTCTACCCAACAGTTAAAATTTCGATAAAAAAAAACGAATTTTCTATAAAAAAGTAAAACTTCTAACACGAAAATCTACAATTTTAACAAAAATTTCATTATCAACCAAATAGTTAAATTTTTAACAAAATAGTTGTATACTCAACCAAAATTGATTGATTTTCAACCAAATCGTTGTCTTTCCAACCCAAAATATGAACCTTCTACAAAAAAAGATGAATCTACTACAAAGCAGATGAATTTTCAACAAAAAAGTTTATTTTCAAACAAATATTTGAATTTTCTGACAAAAAAATTTTTAATTAAAATTTTTTTTAAATTTTAAACTAAAGAAGATCAATTTTAAAAAAATCAACCAAAGAGATAAATCTTTATTCCAAAAATTAATTTCTAACAAAGTAGTTCAACTTTCAATTAAGTTATTTAACTTATAACCAGGCAGTTGAATTTGCAACACATAAAGATTTCAATTTTGAATAATAAACAGTTGAATTCAACCCAAAAAGAGAAATGTGCAATTAAGAAAGAATTTTTAGTTAAGAAAGAAGAAAATTTCATACCAAAGATGAATTTTCAATCCAAAAGGACGAATTTTCTCTCCAAAAAGACTAAATTTCTACGAGGAGATGAATTTTAAAACTGAAAACACGAATTTTTAACAAGAAATTGGAATATTCAACCAAGAAAGTTTTTTCAGACCTAGAAGAAAAAATGTCAACAATCGAAAATTGTTGAATTTTAAAGCGAGAAAGACGAATTTTCTAAAAAGCACATGAATTTTCAACGCAAAAATATGAATTTTCAACAAAAAAGTTAATTTTCAAAACAAAATATAATAGTAGACTTTTCAATTAAAAAGAATGAACTTTCAACAAAAATTATGACTTTTCTGCCAAAGATGAGTTTTAAATAAAAAATGACGAATTTTCTATCCAAAAAGACGAATGTTCAACAAAACTAATGAAATTTCAACCCAAAAATATGAATTCTCGACGAAAAATATAATAGTTGATATTTCAACCCAAAAAGATTTTACTTTTCAATCTACGGTTAAATTTAGCTAAAAACGATGAAATTTTAACAAAATAGTTGAATTCTCAACAAAAACAGATTAATTTTCAATCAAACAGCTCAATCAAACTTTTATCTGAAGAACAAGAAATTTCTATCAAGATACGAATTTTCAAACTAAAAAGGCGAATTTTCAACAAAAAAGTGTAATTTTCAACCAAGAAAGATTTTCCAGCCCTAGAGGGGAAAAAATTACAGGCACATTGTTGAATTTGTAAGCAAAAAAGACGAGTTTTCTACAAACCACTTGAATTTTCAGCATAAAAATATGAATTTTTAACAAAGAAGTTCATTTTCTACCAAGAATTATGAATTTTTACTCCAAAAGGATGAATTTTGGATCTTAAAAGACTAATCTTCAACAAAACAATGAAGTTTTCGACAAAAAAAAGATGAATTTTTAACAAAAAATAGTGAAATTTTCAAAAGAAGAGTTTTCAGAAAAATAGTTGAATTTTCAACAAAAAAGTTCATTTTGAACTAAAAGGATTACTATTCTACCAAAAAGAGTTGAATTTTCAACCAAGAAAGATTTTTCAGACGATAAAGAAAAAAAAATCTTTATACAAAAAAATGAATTTTTAAGAAAGTAGTTCAACTTTTAACGAAGAAGTTGATTTTTCAACCTAAGAAGATTAATTTAAAAAAAATGTAATAGTAGATATTTTAACAAAAAAATATAAAAACAGTTGAATTTAACCAAAAAAGTCGAATTTTCAACAAAATACTTGAATTCTCAACTAAAACAGATTAATTTTCAAACCAAACAATTGCATTTATAACAAAAAAATGGATTTTCTACCAAAAAAGAAGAATTTTCCTCAAAATACGTCAACTGATTTTCAACCAAATAGTTAAATTTTCAACCAAGAGGATTATTTTTCTAACAAAAAATATGAATTTTCAACCAAATAGTTGAATTTTCAACTAGCAAAGATGAATTTTTTACAAAAAATGTAATAGTTAAATTTTCAATAAAAAAATAATTTTCAGCCAAAAAACGAATTTTCAACAAGATAATTAAATTTTGAACTAATGAAATTAATTTTTAACTAAAATTATAAATCTTCAACTATAAAAATGAGTTTTTTAAAAAAGTAGTTCAACTTTCGACCAAATAGTTCAGTTTTCTACCAACTTGTGGACCTTGCTACCAAATTATTGAATTGTCTATAATATTGTTAAATTTTCGAGCCTAAAATAAGAATTTCCTACATAACAGTTGAATTTTTAACCCGAAAATGTGATTTTTCAACGACAAAATTAATTTTCAACTTAAACAGATTATTTTTTACCATTTTTAACAAAAATAAATTAAATTTCTACAAAAAGAGAAAAATTTTCAAACCAAAAAGACGAATGTTCCACAAAATAGTTGGATTTTCAACCAAAGAAAAAATTTTTAGTCAAGAAAGAAAAAAATTTCAATTAAATTGTAGAATTTTCAAGCCAAAAAAACTGAATGGACTTTGAACCAAAAATAGTTGGATTTTCTTATTGGGTTCTAATAATTATTATAAAAAGATATGATAACATAACTGAAGAGATTACAACATTGTACTAAATTGTACTAAAATTGTAACTAAATACTTATTGTTATTACACATTTAATTTTCTAAAACGAATTTCATTAAGCTTCCACGTTATTTAATTAACAGAGTTTATATTTTATATGTAATTTTGTTCCCTAAGTTTATAAAATCTTAGCAAGATTTGGAGTGGGAGGGAGGGGACAGCAAATCTCACGGTACCTTACATGGGGGGAGAGGGGGTTAAAAATTCCAGAAAAACACCTTGCGTAATTTGTGGATGACCCCTTATTTATTTGTTTATTCATTTATTATTATTTCGTGAATTTATGATTATTTGTGGATCTCGGGACAGTGAGGGTACGTGGGTTAGTGTTTGCGGATGATAAGGTTGTTATGGCAGATTCAATCGAAGATTTGTTAAGAATGAAAAAGAGGATCCTGGAAAATGTACTTTTTGGGTTCAGAAATTCAAACTCAAAAAGTTTCTCCAAAGATTTTTGAAAAGAGGTCAACACAATTTTAAACTTATTTTCGATGGTACAAAAATGAAAAAAAGATCTTTTAGCATAGCTAATTCGATAGGGATCGGGAATATTATGTAAATATAGCCGTATGAAATTGGAGGCAGAGAAAGAAGCAAAGCGAGATAAATAAAATGCATATAAGAGGGATGGAAAGGAAGGCGAGGACATAAAAAAAAATGCATGAAATAACGTTTAGCGCGAGCTTAAACGAAATTGCTGTAATCCTCGCGGAGGCACGGTGCTCGTCGTATTAACATACCGATTTGCATAATGCGTATAATTCGAGTAATTATGAAGGGAAATATACACAATTTAATATAATGGTTGAATGTTTAGGGACCGGACTCTATCTGCCGCGCGAGATCTTGCGCTCGCGTATCAGAGAAAGGACCTTCGCAGGTGCATTCGAAGCGTCAGGGAACAGTTTATCTTAATGGGCTTCTGTTACCCTACGGCATTTCTGAATTTAAAAAGAATTTTCCAAATATAATCCCACATAATTAGAAAGTTTTTAAATTTCAAATAATTTATTTTTAGAGACTTCAGAGCTCAAAATGGTCCTAAAACCAAACAAGGTTTTTCTATCAAAGCAGGCCTCACAGTCCCTATGAAATAAAATATAGGGATCATAGGGTACTTTTTGTAACGCTCATAGGGTACTTTTTTCACGCTCAAAGTGTAACAAATTCAAGTTAAATTGAAAAGAATTCAAATGCATTGGGAAAATTTTTTAAATCGTGAAAATTCTATTGATTTCCGTAAAATTGGAATGAATTTAGAGGAATTTAAGGTAAAAGAGAAGAGTTCGATGAAATTCATAAAAATTCAAGGAGAATTAAAAAAAACCAAATGAATAGGAAACAATTAAAAAATATGAAAAATCTTCATTGAATCCAGTAACTTTGAAAGGAGCTCAGAAAAATTCCAGCGAATTCAAAAGAATTTGATGAAATGCCTAAGAATTCAAGGTGAGGTTAAAAGGCTTCAGGATGATATTAAATAAAAACGTTTAAAAATTCAAAAAAGTCCATTGAATTTGCGTATATTTAGAAGAACTCAAGTGAATTGAAAAAATTCAAGTGAATTGAAAAAATCCAAGAGAATCCCAAAGAATTTAAAAGAATGCAGGGTAAATTAATAAGAATTTAGGGTGAATTCCGAAAATTAATTTGAAATCTCTTTAAATCTTTGAAACTCTACTAATTTCCAACCAAGGAAGTGACTAATGACTACAAAACAATTCAAGCTGAATTCAAAAGAATTCAAATGAATTGGAAACAAACTTTAAATCGAAAAAATTCCATTGATTTTAATAAAATTTTGCGTTAATTTAGAGGAATTTGAGGGAAACTAGAAGAATTCGATGAAATTCATAAAAAATCAAACTGAATTTAAAAAACAATCAAGTGAGTTCAAAACAATTCAAAAATACGAAAAAATTAATTGAATTGAGTAAGCTTGAAATGAGTTTATAAAAATTAAAGAGAATTTGATGAAATGCCTAAGAATGTAAGGTGAGTTTAAAAGACTTTAAGGGGAATTAAACAAAAACTTTTTAAAAATCCACTATATTGAGTAAAATTGTGTAAATTTAGACGGATTCAAAATGATTTCAAAGAATTCAGGATAAATTAATAAGAATTCAGGGCGAATTCAGCTGCATTTTAAACAACGAAGTTTAGTTTTCAAGCTAAAAAGTCGGATGGTTTCGAAAACACTTCAATTTTAAACCCGAAAAGATGAATTTTCAAAAAAAAATAGCATTTTCAATCAAGAAAGATGAATTTTCAACTGAATAGATATAATCTAAAAAAATCATACAGTTGAATTTGCAAACAACTAGTTAAACTCTCAAGTAACAGAGATGAATTTTCAAAAAATGTAGTTGAATCTTCAACCGAAACAGATTAATTTTCAACAAACAGTTGCATTTTCCACAGCAGAATAAAATTTTCAACCAAGGAAAAAAATTTAATCAAATTGTTGAATTTTTAAAGCCAAAAAGACGAATTTTCTACAAAAGAGTTAAAGTGATAACGCGAAAATTTGAATTTTCAACAAAAAAGTTAAATTTCAACCAAGTAGTTGAATTTTCAACCAAATAGTTGAATATTTGACCAAAAATATAAATTTTCATCCAAAAGTGGAATATTTAAATTTCCAATTAAACAAAAATTATTATCAACAAAAAAAAACGATTTTCAACAAAATAGTTAAATTTTTAACTAAAACAGAATAATTTTTAAATAAACAGTTGCATTTTTAACCAAAAATCATGAATTTAAAAATCAAAAAGACAAATTTCCAGCTAAGAAAGATTTTTCAGTCAAGAAAAATTTTTCATTCAAGAAAGATTTTTCAGTCAAAAAAGAAAAAAAGTGAACGAAATTGTTGAATTTTAAATCCAAAAAGACGAATTCTGTAAAAACAGTTGAATTTTTAATCCAAAAATATGAATTTTCAACCAAACAGTTAAGTTTAAACAAAATAATTAAATTTTCACGCAAAAAGATGAATTTTCATTCATGAAAATTAATTTTCTAGACCAAAGGGCGAATTTTCAGCAAAATATATGAATTTTCAACCTATAAAGTTAAATTATAAAACAAAACAAAACTAGAATTCAGTTGAATTTTCAACAAAAAAGTTTCTTTTCAACCACGTAAGATGAATTTTCCACCAAGAAAGATGTATTTTCTACAAAAAAAAAAGAATTTTCAATCCAAAAAAGATGAACTAATTTTACATAAAAAAACAGTTTAATTCAACCAATAAGGAACAAATTTAAAAAAGTTGAATCTTCCACAAAAACAGATTATTTTTCAGTCAAACATTTGCATTTTTCAGCAAAAAAGATAACATTTCTAATGAAGGGATGAATTTCCAACCAAAAAAAAAAACGAATTTTCAACAAATTAATTAAATTTTCAACCAGAGTAATTTTTAACCAAAAGAGATGAGTTCTGAACCAAGCGTACAATAATTGATTTTTAGACCAAAAAAGAAGACTAAGAAGCATCAGAACACTATTCTAAAAATTTTCAAGCTAAAAAGACGAATTTTTTAGAAGCCAAATGAAATTTTTAACCCTAAAAGTTGAATTTTCAACCAAAAAAGTTGATTTTTACCCAAAAAAGATTCCTTTTTTCCAAAAATGTGAATTTTCTATCCAAAAAGACAATTGTTAAAAAAACAGTTAAATTTTCAACAAAATAGTTGAATTTTCAACAAAATAGTAGAGTTTTCAACCAAAAAAGATACATTCTGAATCAAAAATATAATAGTAGACTTTTCAACCAAAAATAATGAACTTTCAAGGAAAAATAGTTGAATTTTCTTATTGGGTTCTATTAATTCAGTTCGCAATTAGGCGAAAATCGTGAAAAATGGGAAGATTCTTCAAAACCGGGGAAAAAGAGGAATTCTTTAAAAAGTGTGGGTGGGGGGGGGGTGAATAGGGCGAAGAGTGTGTAGTCTGTTTGTACTAATTGTGTTTACAAGTAACAATTCATTCCGAATTTTTTTTTGTACTGAATATCAACCGAGCACGCTACCATCCGAGCCACACTATGTCAATGAAAAATAATTTAAATCTACTTCAATGATTCATTATCCCATGGGATTGAACCAACCTAATATGCTGTTGTACTTTTGAAAAATGGCTCTATCTACATTTGGAGTCGAACCGAGATATTGATCTGCATTTTCCAAAATATGATTGTTTTTGGAAAAAAACTATCGTTCTTAGGTATTTCGGACCTGCTCTATTCATTGGTGCAAAAATAATTTTAATTGTTTAGAAGCAAAACTGTAGATAGGCTTGATATCAATGCGCAAAGTAGGCGAGAAAACTGATGAAAACCCGTATCTACGTACTTTTTACTATGTCTCTAATGTAGATAGGGTTTCTTCTACTCGGCGCGAGTGACCGATTTACTCACGAGCAAAAACTTATCTACCAAATAGGTTTTTCGAAGCGGTTTCTAGACGCCCAGTCGACTTCGCAAAACTGGATTTCGTGAAGATAGACTTACCTTTTTGTAGATAGAGCCTTTCTTCGACAGTACTTCTACAGATTTATCAAAAATCTGGGTAGAGAGGATAGGGTCAAATTGACATTTTCAAATGAAAAGGTTCCATCTCGGAAAGCCCAAATGAAAAGATGCTAACTCGTGAAGAACGAATGAAAAGGTGCTACAGAGTCGAGGGCGCTGATGTTCCCAATACAGTTTATATCGGATTTTTAAACTTCGAGAGGTCGCCACGCGAGTTAGAACCTTTTCATTTT
The DNA here is from genome assembly GCA_932195095.1 of Andricus curvator. Lineage (NCBI taxonomy): Eukaryota > Metazoa > Arthropoda > Insecta > Hymenoptera > Cynipidae > Andricus > Andricus curvator. Next base: position 7,687 of record CAKNYM010015557.1, on the reverse strand, counting down.
GTCTCCACGAGTTAGCACCTTTTCATTTGGTTTCTCCAAGATGGAACCTTTTCATTTGGACACGTCGAAATTACCTCCGAATTTAATAAGAATTTTTAATTGCCATTTGTAGCGATGAATTCGTTTTAATGTATAGAATTCCTGAAAATAAAACAAGAATTCAACGATCAAATCTGGGCAAACACCACAAAATGGTCCTATTGCAATTCCTAAAAACAAAAAAATTTGTTTCTTTGCACAAATTATTGATCGTAAAATTTCTGAAGGTTTAGGATAACAAAAGATTTCTTAAGACCAACCCTGATACAATTTGCATGAATGCTGATAAAGGCAATATTACTGTTTGTATGAAGAAATCAGATTATATTAGGGATATGGAGGATTTACTTTCCAATCGTGATAACTTTGAATTATTGAATGAAAATCCGTTGAAACAATTAAGAAGAGACACTTTCAAGATTCTAGACAATTGGAGAAAGAAAGGACTTTTGGGAAAGGATATAAGATGGACTGATATAAATACCGAAGACACAGTTCTTGCAAGATGTTATGGTTTGAGAAAGATTCATAAAGATGGCTATCCTTTGAGATTGGTTATTTCAACTATTAACACTCCCACGAAATTTTGAGAACAAAACTTTAATTTGATACTTAAAGACTCGATTACAACTTCCAAATACAATATTAAAAATAGCTGGGAATTCCAAAAAATTATTATTCAAAAAACTGTTCCTGATGACCATGTAATGATTTTTTTGGATGTTGTTGCAATGTTTCCAAGTATACCCCTTGAATTGGTTAAACGGGCAATTTTAAATAGATGGGATAAGATAAAAACACGTACTCGATAAAGTCAAAAAGATTTTATCGAAGGGATAGTTTTCATTATGAACTCAACTTATTTTAAATTCAATGGATCTTTTTATAGGCGAAAATTCGGTACTCCCATAGGTTCAGTCATTTCTCCGATTTTAGCAGAAATAGTTATGGAAGATTTGGAGGTCTTTGCTTTCAAGAAGCTGGATTCTGTTTTCCCTTTTACTTTCGGTATGTTGATGACACCTTATTATGTGTTCCTCTAGCAAAGTTACAGGCAGTTTTTGATGCTTTTAATAGTTTTCATTCAAAACTTCAGTTCACCCATGAAATAGAGGACAATAACAGAATCAGGTTTTGGACGTAAAAGTAATTAAGGGTCAGGATGGTAATATTATCACAGGGTGTCTACCCAAATCCCGGAAAAAAATTCCCTGACAATTCCAGGTTTTTTCCAGGTACAATTTTTCATAGCATTTCATTTAATTTAAATTCAAATATTCCGCATATTTTAAACGCACTGTCTATGGTTATGGCATTTTCCGTAACTCCAACCCCTTTTCTAGCTCGTTCAGAGCTGACATAGACAGTGCCTAATTTTAAAAATTCGACTCAATATATGTATAAATTTTCGCGAGTTTATTATAAATAATGTTTTTTTTCAGTTTCTAGGAATTTAATTAATATTACAAGACATTCTTAAATATTTTAGCACGATCGATTAATTAAATAATTAAATGATACTAAAAATATAATAATTTCTTGAATTTGTCTCTAAAGTCCATGAATTTTTTTCCAAAAAATACATTAATTCTCAATCAAACAGTTGGGGTTTTTAACTCAAAAAGATCAATTTTTAAACAATTAGCTGAATTTTAAACTAAGAATGAGCAGTTTCCAACCAAAAATGGAATAATTAAATTTTCAGTTAAAAAATTAATATTCCACCCAGAAAAAAAAACAGATTTATTTTTAAAACAAATTCAATTTAACTTTCAACCAAGTAGTTTTATTTTGAACCAAAAAGATGAATTTTCAACTAAAATGATGAATATTTAACTGGAATACTTGAATTTTCAACCAAAATGATAAATTTTCTACCACAAAAAAGATTTTTCAACAAAATACATCATGTTTCAAAGAAATATTTGAATTATCAACTACAAAAAGACACATTTTCAAACAAATAAATGAATTTTGAAATAAAAAAGATCAAGTTTCAACCAAAAATTTAATAGTTGAATTAAAAAAAAAAGAAGAATTTTAATCTGAAATGATCAATCTCTAACTGGAATAGTTCATTTTTCAACAAAAAATATGAATTCTCAACCAATTGCATTTTCCAACAAAAAAAATTATTTGCAACAAAAACAAAACTAATTTTCAAACAAAGTAATGAATTTTCAATAAGGATGATGAGTCTCTAACTAGAATCATCAAATTTCCAACAAAAAGATTAATTTTCAACCCAGAAGATTAATTTCTACCAAAAAAGGCAGAATTTTCAACTAAAAAAGATGAATTTTCTACCAAAAAGACGATTTTTCCAAAAAAATACATTAATTATCAATCAAACAGTTGATTTTTTTAACTCAAAAAAATCAATTTTCAAACAATTAGCTGAATTTTAAACTAAAAATGAGATTTATTTTTAAAACAAATTTGATTTAACTTTCAACCAAGTAGTCTTATTTTGAACCAAACAGATGAATTTTCAACTTGAATGATGAATATTTAACTGGAATACTTTAATTTTCAACCAAAAAGATAAATTTTCTACCACAAAGACGATTTTTCAACAAAATACATCAATTTTCAAAGAAATATTTGAATTATGAACTTCAAAAGGACACATTCTCAAACAAATAAATGAATTTTGAACTAAAAAAGATCAAGTTTCAACCAAAAATGTAATAGTTGTTTTGAAAAAAAAGATGAATTTTCAACTGAAATGATCAATCTCTAACTGGGATAGTTGATTTTTTAACCAAAAATATGAATTCTCAACCAATTGCATTTACCAGCGAAAAAAAAAATTATTTGCAAAAAAAACTAAACTAATTTTTAAAAAATAGTTAAATTTTCAAAGAAAGTAATGAATTTTCAACTAAAATGATGAATCTTTAACTGGAATAGTTGAATTTGAAACCAAAAACATAAATCATCAAATGTCCAACAAAAAGATTAATTTTCAACCCAGAAGATTAATTTCTAACAAAAAACTCAAAATTTTCAACTGAAAAAGATCATTTTTCAAGAAAATATTGAATACTTGCAATGCAAATAAAAAAAAATTTCAACAAACAAATTTTCAACAAAATGGTTGAAGTTGCAACTGGAATAGATCAATTTTCAGTAAAAAAAAAATAATTTTCAGCCAAAGAAAAAACGAATTTTCAACAAAATGGCTCATTTTTCAACCGAGGAGATGAATTTTCTATTAAAACGATGAATCTTTAACAACAACAAAAAATTACTTTTTAACAAAAGGTAAACTCTCAACCAAGTAATTAAATCTTCATTCAAAAAGATGAGTTCGGAACGAAGAATGTAATAGTTGATATTTCAATCAAAAAAGATTGAAATTTTTAAACAAAAACAATGGAATTCAACCAAAAAGAACGATTTTTCAACAAAATACATGAATTTTCAACTAAAACCGATCAATTTTCAACCAAAAACAGAATACTTGAAATTTCACTTAGAAAATTGATTTTGAACAAAACAAAAAAACGAATTTTCAACAAAATAGTTCAATACCCGTAATATAAAGCTACTTTTACAAATGAAGAATCATTGTTATTGGATATAATATTGCAATTTACAAAAATTAAGCACGTTCTCGAAAAAATTCCCTGACTTTAAAAGAAATTCCCTGACATTTCCAGGTTTTTCCAGGTATATAAAAATGCCCTGATAATTCCAGGTTCTCTAGGTTTTCCAGGTAGGGTAGACACCCTGTATCACCAATTGGTATAGGAAAAGTACATATTCAGGTAGAATTTTTAATTTCTTTTCGGCTCATCCTTTTCAAAACAAAATTGCAGTAATCAAAAACTTAGTTGACAGAGCTCTAGATTTGTCCCACATTTCATTTCACAAAGAGAATTTGAATATTGTTAGGAATATCCTTTTTCTTAATCATTACCCACAAAAGTTGATTGAGCAACATATCACATTAACATTTTATTTACAGGTAATCAGAAAGAATTGAGAGAATATAGTTCTTTCAATGCTTTTGTTCTTCCTTTTTTTTTTGTCAAATTTCAAAAACTATTGAATTTATGTTAAAAAAATGTAATATTCATACTATTTTCCGTATACCATTTAAAATGGATTCAATAATAACTTTTGGTAAAGATCCTTTATATAAATTTGAAAAAGGTGGTGTTGTTTACAAGATCACTTGCAAGATCTGTAAGATGACTTATGTGGGACAGACTGCCAGACTTCTTAATACTAGGGTGGAGGAACACAAAAGTGATGTTCGTTTAGGACGTTGTTATAAGAGTGTTCTTGCTAGACATACGAGAGGGTTTGTTGATGTTGACCATGAGTTTGACTGGGATAATGTTGAAATTTTACACAGTGAAAGTAATGAGAGAAAGAGAGAATTCATGGAAATGCTTTATATTAAAAAACAAAATAAGTTGTCTATTAATTTAAAAACTGACTTGGATAAATTAAACAAAAGTTATTCTAATATGATCAATTACATTTAGCAATAAGTTTTCATGGGTCTTGACTTTCTCTCATTTCTTGTTTGTTTATAACGGATTTGTCTTTTGACCCACATTCAGTTGTCAGGTATCGAGGCGATAGCGTCGTTATTTGGTCGCTGTTCCTACCTGCTCTAATTTTTTTTGCCTTGATAAGGGTGCTGTGTGAGCACCGAAACGTTGGTAAATATTGTGCATGCTTTCATATTGTGATTTGATAATAATAAAAATAAAAAAGACGAAAGAAATAAAAAAGAGAAGGAAGGGGATTTGGTTGGTTGCCTTCTCATTTTTCTTTCCTCTTTTTTATTTTTGTGCAAAGAAACAAATTTTTTTGTTTTTAGGAATTGCAATAGGAGCATTTTGTGGCGTTTGTCCAAATTTGATCGTTGAATTCTTGTTTTATTTTCAGGAATTCTGTACATTAACTTGATTATTGGACGTTAAATGGGATTTTGAATTTGATTTTAATCTAATTTAAAATTCTTAAATTTGAATTCGTTTTTTCATTACGAATCCCACGATATGAAAAAAGCCTCTCTTCATAAAAAATGTAGATAGAGCCTTTCTTCAAAAGTACGGCAGTATGGAAATTTAGTGAAATTGCTAGGAATTCTTATTATAGTAACTTAAGTGTAACACATAACGACATCTGGGACGGGTACTTAGCAGAGAGACTCTCTGCTGTTTATTTATTCGTGTATGTAGAGGCAGTCGAGTATGAGGTTCGTTACCGAGCCAATTATCGAATGGACCACATTATTCGTGTCATGGCTGTCGTGGCAAATGATCTTCTCGCACTACGGTGAGCGATTACAGCAATTTCGCTGATGATACAGAATTAGTTGACCAAGAAGAAACGGCCCGGAACCAAAATGAGAAAACAAAGTTGGAGGGTTGGCTACTTTGAAACTCGAAACCTAATGGTTCATTCAAAATAACTACTACTTACTGTCAGTCATTTGAACAATGTTTGAGAATATTATTACAAAATCCTTATTTTTAAAGTAGGGCTAATCGGTACAATGATTGGCCACTTAAGGAATTTTTTGAACGAAACTCTAAAATACACAGATGAATAATAAATTTTATAAAGATTGAAATTACCATAGTAATTTCAGCGCTAGAATTAGGAAATAATTTATTATTAAAGAAATTAACAATAATGTCAAAAAATGCAATGACTGGCCACGAAGACATAGTGATTAGAATAGGCCAATGATTTTATGATTGGCCTTTGAAATTCATTGAAATATACAGTTATTGGCCTGTGAATCGTATGATAATTGGTCGGGGCTAAAACTGTTTTTGACATGATTTCCACTCATTATTCGTAAGAAAAAGTGACAAGCAAGTACATAGGTCTAAAAAAAGTTTAAACAATATTGAATGAATTTCTGCAAAGATATTAGTCATTTGCTTTTTCAGATATTGTGGCCAATCACTGTTTCCGCATAATTCACGAGGACAATGATTGGCCACTCATTTATCATTATATAAACATATTTTTAAGGTTAGAATACTACTATCGTGTAGCGTTAATCGCCAAATTCAATTAAAATCCAAAAGTTTTTAGATAAATCTATCGTAACTATTAACAAAGCAAGTATTTTCAAGTATTCTTTCATATAGGCATCATGGGGGGGTGACCAACCATTGTACCGATTATCCTATTTCGAAATTTTCTCCATCTTTCCCATGGAAATTCTGAAGTAAATGATTTATAATGGTTAAATAAATAATTTATTAACTTCTTATACCAAAAATATTATTCCTAACGTCTATTGAGTGGATAATTAGTTCAAGAAAGTCTAATTCTTCTTGATTTAGCATGGACAAAATGTAAACAAATGGAAATTGTTTAAACTGCGAATGGACTTGCGAATTTTTAGAAGACTAGTGTATGCAGTTGCATAAACTTTGAACTACGTACGCGTCGCATTTCAGGATGACGGAACGCACCGAACAAAGGCTGTGCAGTAAATTTTGCCGAAAACTTGGACATTCAGATTCGGAAGCCATCGTTATGATTCGGAAAGTGTATGGTGGCAAGCCTATGAATGCTACTCAAATTAAAGAGTGGTTTAGGCAACTTAAAAGTGTTCGTACTTCAGCGGAAATTTTGAACCACGATTTGGGGAGGAGCCGCGTGGCTGCAAAATTCGTTCCATATCGTCCTAAATTTCTGAAGTGCTTGATATCAAAGACCAAAGGAAGTTTCCAACGAATAAAAATATCTACTCTTTGAATTGTAGCGATATGAAAATTCATGGCTTTCAATTTCTACCTATCTTTGGATCTTCGCGTTTCGATGGGAAAACTTGACACTCAGCCTTCTGTCGCTCGAGCTGCTAGAAACGTATAAATTAAAAATGTAAATGGACGTCGTTGGAATAGCGTGCAACGCTACGATCCTGATTAAATGCGAGCGATAAAACAACGGTCGAATGTCTTTTGCGTTTCGCCTCAAGTCGGAGGGAGACAGAGAAAACACGACGTTTTTGTAACTTGTTTACACGGTTTCGTGCATTGCCTGTAAAGCAAAACCCACCGATCTGTAACCACAGGCTCAGTTATTTTGTCAGTCGTGTCAGAAAAATAAAACTTTCAGTGCGGTATAAGTATTGTTGGAAAGGTGGTAACATGTAAAATATACGATGCCCAATCTCCAAAACACGCGATCACCTCATTCTTTTAATAATTGGTTCTTCACATTGTCAGTCAAACAAAAAAAAGCATATTTTCCTAGCAATCCAAAAACGATCGCTCAAAAACTACATCACATTCATGGGGGGGGGGGGCAGATTCACATTAAAAATCGTATTCTGTTGGAAAGGTGGTAACATGTAATATATACGATGCCCAATCACCAAAACCCGCGATCACCTCATTCCTTTAATAATTGGTTCTTCACATTGTCAGTCAAACAAAAAAAAAACATATTTTCCTAGCAATCCAAAAGTAGTCGTTCAAAAACTACATCACATTGATGCGGGGGGGGGGGGATATTCACTTTGGAAATCTTGTTCTGTTGGAAAGATGGTAACATGTAAAATATACGATGCCCAATCTCCAAAACACGCGATCACCTCATTCCTTCAAATAATTGGTTCTTCACATTGTCAGTCAAACCAAAAACTACATCACATTGA
>CAKNYM010015555.1:0-14149 GCA_932195095.1 Andricus curvator | reverse complement strand
CACCAGTGGAAAGGGATTCGACCAATATTATTTCTGGGGTGCCTTCCCGCCCCCACGAGACGTTGGAAAAGGGATAGGGGTTTGACCAACATTATTTCTTTGGCCAGTCACAGGGGTGCGATGAGAGATGCCGCAAAAATGTCAATTTTACTGTGAAAAATGCCGCGCGGGAGAGAAGCCGCTAGATAGAGATGCCGCAGTTGTGACATGCCGCAGAGAGCCTTGCCGCATGTGAGATGATATGTCCCCGTGTAAAAGCATAATCTGGAATTGCGTTTGGACTAAAAGGACTGACTCCTGTAGCTGCTGTTCTCTGCTAAATAAGAAATGTTTCGAATAATAGTCTTGTAATATGACAACTAGGATTTTGTTTCAGCCACAGTCGACATTGTTCGTAGAAATGGGTTTCCAGTGACTGAAAGCAAAATTATGTCATTTTGTTCTGCGTATTCTAACATTTCAACACAATTGCAGTGAGTCGAATGACCATCTTCTAATAACAGAAGAACTTTTCCTGCAGGCTTCCTTGGGACGAAGTGTGTTTTTAACCATTCCAGAAATATGACGGAAGTTATGTATCTAAAGTGGGACGATGATTGTGGGGGTTAAGGCGTAGGCTTTGAACCCACTCCGTCGGCTTGCGGGTTCGATTCCCGCCTCGCACTCTGGAAGAGCCTAGGCGGTCCATGCGGTGAACACTGGCCTAGCAAGGAAGTTGTTCATCTCCGGAGAGTCGTGGCACCGGTACCTCTAGAGAAAAAGGTTCTCTAAGTACTTAAAGCTGTGGCTCTTGGTGGTTCGGAACCCACCATAAACTGTACTTCCCCCTCCCACCACCATGAAAGTGTGTGGGGTGTGTGTAAAGGAATAGGGAAGAGATACAAGAAAAATGTAAAACCTTAGGGGACACATTAGAAGCTTCCATTCCCACAGTCTTCCTTCTGCAAAGTACCCCAGATAACAAAATGCTTGCAAAATGATGGCGTATCCGCACGCATATCTGCGGATCAATCCGCACAATGTGCTCTCACCTAATGAGACATATGCGTCATCAATTGAGGCTCAAATCGCTCGCACGTTATGACAGTCATAATCTGCGTCACATATTACTTGCAAATTATGATTCTTCATTAGAAATCTTACAAATTTATATTTATGACTATTATTATTACGAAATAAAAGGAAAGTAATTAATTTGTTAAAAATTTTGTTTAAAGAATTAAAAACAATACGTGTTTTCACGATTGTGAAACTTTACGCAAACATACACACATTTATCGCACGACAGGGCGATGAGCAGAGTTTCTTTAATGACAATTATTTATTTAAATTATAAATCAATAATTTATTTTGCAACAGGAGCAACGCACGTATAATATACTTAAAAATTTTCAACTTTTTCAGTATTTTATTAATAATCCAGCCACCACTAAATATATACTTCTGTATGCACTGCGAGGTCTAGACAGATTACTTTATACTTTTTTTTAAAGTTAGCCGTTAATTTTTTCAATAAGTTTTTTTAAATAAATACAGTATTTATAAAAAAGATTCAATTATTTCAATTAAGAGTTTCACATTTTTCCGAATTTTGAGGTTAGGAATATGGAATCACCAGAAGGGGACAAAGAAGTATGGATATATTACTTATTCGTTTAGGATTCCCAGTCGGCAAAAAATTAAAACACATCTTACGACGTCGTATGTCCGTGTCGCAAAGATGACGTAAATTCATCTTTGCGACATTAAAATGTCTTAAAGAAGTGTTAAAGATATCTTTACGACACGGATATAGGACGTCTTTGCGACGTCGTAAAAATGTCGTGGATGTCGTAAAGACGTCCTCCGTTTTTTTGCCCACTAGGATTAATCAATTCAAAATTTAGGTAGTCACCATGTGTACGTTAATATTACACTGATGTTATAGCGAAAACGCACCAAATAAATATAAGAGGAATTTCAACAATACACAGAAAGCACGCGAGAACACTCCAGAGCTGTTGCCGAAATTTAGTCGAAATATATGTCAACATAGAACATATGTCAAAACTATATGCATGCGGTTTTGGGAGAGACGTTCAAATTCGTTGGTCAAATCAGCGTCCCATCTCCCACCATTTGATTCTGCTAAGCGCGCCCGCTTCATTCAAATTCGTAAACGCACTTGGTAATTTTTATTTCAAAAATAATAATTCTATTAATATAGAAATCTCCTTCATAATTATGTATGTAATACATCAAAAATATAATAATTACTAATTATTATATAATAATAAAATTTCAGATGTACTGTTTATATTTAAAAATTAAAATATAAATTTATAATATTACGAAGATTTATTTTTATTTTTATCTTTATATAATTGTAAAAATAAAATTCCATTTAATTACTTTCGCGGCAAACATTTATTTATTTCGTCAGGAATGTGCAATGCCAGTTTGTACACCAATTTCATATTTGTTGAAAATTTAACCTTTATAAATTTAAAAAGTCAATAATATATATTATTATTATTATTTCTTCAAGATGTTTGACAACTATTTTGCCTTTATGATGCCGTCACATGTGCGTCGCATTTTGCTCACATTTTGTGAAGGCATATGTGATAGCGAAATGCAAGTCATAACGCGCGCAGCCACGTGCCCATCATTCCATGATGGCGAAATGGACACTCTCTTGCACGCGCAGCATGAGAATCACACAGTGCATGTTATGTGCATATCACAATTGTTATCTGGGACGCTATTTCTTTCTTTCACTTATAATCTAAAATTGTCAAGTACACCAAACATCCTCAATCTGCTTAACATGCTTGTTTTCAAGAAGGGTAGGACAAAAAGTATGGTGTGTAACAAGGGCGTACGGCTATTTTGCCTCGTGCGACTGCCGACCTCGCTTCGCTCGGGCGGCAAGTTCACACTCGTCAAAATAGCCTTCTTTACGCCCTCGATACACAATATACTATTTAAAACCCGCACTTTATTCTCACAACAATAAATGAAGGCCGGGCCGCAATATAATGGGATATAATATGTTGCGCCTAATTGTGGGAAGGCCCGTCACGTGTTTATGTCAACGTGTCGCTTCGCTCAAATTCAAACCCAAGTGGCCAGGGGTCTTCCCACTTTCAAGCGAAAGATATTATATCCCCTGCTTATTGCAGTCAGGCACCAATATTTGTAACACAAACACTAGTACACAATAAGGTTCGTTTTCACTCGAACAATGCCAAGACCTAACAGGCGACGCGTGCGTACCAGAGGACTGGAGGTTCATGTCTTACCCGCGTGGAGCGCTGTATCACTGGATAAATCTATCATTTAGCGCAGGCCTGCCCAAGTAGGGGAAAACTGCTCATTCGCCACATGTTCGAGTTCCACCACCACTTCCGTTTTCACAGGTCCAGAAGCTTGGGGGGTGGTCGCTCTCGTGAAGTTGAATGAGTAGAGGTCGGTGGTGGTGTTAAATTCCCATCTGGCAAATAAGCAGTTTTCCCTTACTTGGGCAGGCCTGATTTAGCGTCACTGGCATATTAAGTAAAGCTATTTTAGTTCAATCACTTCCTGGTTCACTCAGTCAAAATGGCAAAATCACTAGTTCACCAGTGACAATTTCAAAAAAATTTCAACAAAAGCATTAACAACTGTACTTTTGAAATAAGTCTTATCTGGTTGAAAAGCCTAACATAACAAACTAAACGTTAAAAAATTAGTAACGTGCCTGATTGAGCATTTAAAGATTAAGAAACTTTGAAACAAATATTTAGGAAATTAAACTTTTAAACTAAAGACCTTTCGTTTCAAGGTTTCAAAAATGAAATTATTTCAGAATTGCGCATTCAAAACTATAACTTTAAATTGAAATTATAGAAATTTTCAAGATGATGAAAATTATTAAGAAGTATCACATCATGTAGTATCCAATGACATTCAAAGTGATTGGATAGATTTTATTATTTGAAAAATGAGATTTCTTTTTAAAAAAACATTAATTGTTATTTTCACTTGTCAAAATTGAAGAATTTTATATTGTAAACCTTCAACGTTTAATATTTCTAAAAACTTTGAAAATTATATTAGTTCTAATTGGAAGCTTTAAAAATAACCCGTGCAGAAAATTATCGGGGCAGTGTTGTGTTTCTTAGTTATTTAATTATTTTTTTATCACACAGCTATCATAAGTGCGATTTTAGGTACTGCGAACGATACCTAAAATAGCACTTTTTAGCATAGGCCGTAACATTTTTACTCAGGGTATTTAGGGTATTCAAGGTGTATATTTACGGTACTTAGGGTATTGTAGTATCCACTTCTTACCCCACGCACATTACTGGACACTCGGCTCCTAAGTGGCACTTGGAGTCCTTGTGTCACAAATAACTATTTTGTACATTTCCAAAAAGAGCAAGGGTGTTTAAAAGTATCGAAAATAAAAAATTGAACTCTAAAAAGAAAGATTTGTTTCCTCATCATCTAGACAGTCTTTGAAATAATTTTTCACGTCAGCCATCTAAAACAGATTTTCACAAGACCGACTGATTAGCGCTAGATTAGCTCGTCCAGACTAGCGCTATATTAGCTTGTCCTGACCAGCGTTTGACCATACAAAAACTTTTCACTTCTACTCAACGCCACAATAGACCGTTTTGACTGCGCCACATCAGTGGTCAGGATAACTGATAACTGTTACATATAAATTAAATAACAGTTTCATTACTTCTGCATGGTTGTTAGATATTAGCAACATTTATGCCATATCATACTCTCTAAATCTGAATTAGTAGAAAACTACTCATTAGTAGTAATTTTCTAGTAATTCAAATAGTACCGATTCGTTAACTGCTAATTAGTAAAAATGTACTAATTCAATGTGTAAGAATAACCTACTAAATGAATTAGTAAATAACTAAACCTACTGAAAGGAATTGGTAATGCTACTACTAAATGAATTGGCAAATGTATTGCTAGTAACTATTTTAAACCGTAGTTTTAAAAAAAATGTTAAACTTATTTTACAATATAGAAAACTTATATTGAAAGCAAATAAAAAATGATTAGATACATGAAAAAATACAAGAAATGTGAAAATTGTACAAACGATACATCAAATTACATATAACCATACTAACCATCTACCGAAACTTATAGGTTTTCAAAATGTTATATTATTTTAAATTTGTGTACAAGAAAAGTACAAATATGCCTTAGAATCAATTCAAGTCTGGTGATTCTGCAGTACGTTTGCTAATTTCTGCACACTGTAAGTCTCGAAGATGTTTAATTTTTCTAAAAATACATTTTAGTTGAAACCTAACTTTTTTCAAGAACACTTTCCCAGTTGCCTTTAAACTATTCACTCATTCTTTAAATTAAACTAACATTTACACATTTTGAAGAAACTAAACAGACGCCAAAAATAATAATATAAGTAACCAAAATCATTTAACTTGCAATAAATTGAAGTCAGAATCCACTTATTCACAAACGAAAAATCGCAAGAGGAGCGATAATCATGTCTTGGCAACAGCGGCGTGCATACGCCTGCGCTACACGAGACGCCATTTACTTTCAGCGATATATTCAAAATAAATTTGAACTTACACTTGAAGGGTTTTTTCACAAAACCAGGTTAGTGAGACTTTTTTCAAAACACGTTTAATTGGCTCCAAAATTCTCTAAAATTCCAACGCACATTTTTGTCACAAAAATTCTAAGTTTTAAATTGTTTTTGTCCTATTAGTTTTACAATGATTTTATGAGAAACCATTTTTTTTACATTTTACAAATTATTAAAATTGTAATGAGAAAACCCCAATTTCATTTTATATTAACGATTTTATAAAATTGGACTAATTTTAATATTTCAATTTTCAAGAATGCCGTTTTTCTTTCCTGAAATGTTTTTTTACATTCTCATCAGAGAAGGTATTAGATTTGTGTATAATTTGTCTGTCTGTCTGTATGTGTGTATGTATGTATGTATGGCTGTATGTCTGTATTTGTATTTATTTATGAAGTCCCTAGGGCTAAATAGCCCTCTAAGGAACAGATAATACAGTATCACACAAAATGTACAGTCACTGGTCTAATGAAGGTAATATATCTAATATGGTAGATTAGTAACATAATATGAATGACAGATAATCACAAATTAATAAGTTGGTTTGTAGTCCAAATATGTAACTTCTAGTTTATAAACAATTCAAAATAATATGAAATAAAATAATCCAAAAAATCAAAAATAAGTAACAAACAAAATAATAATAAAATAATTAAATAAAGAGTTAAAAGTAACAATGGTAATGTAGGTTGGAGTTATAAGTTTGCATACTTAGGGATCTATATGACTAAATAATATAATGTAGTGAAAGCTACCAATGAGTGATTTCAAGGATAGGGTTACACATATTAAAGAGATATTCGTAAAAAGATTTTTTGAAGCGAAAGCTAGTCAGCGCATTCCTTATTGATAAGGGTAAGGTACCATTTTTCTTTCACGAAGTTTTGGCTTATTAGATTGTTTGTTGTCGCTAAACTTGAAAAAGTCCAAGAGGTACTCAGGTGCTTGATTATGAAAAATATTATATAGAAGTTTGCCCATAAAAAACTGTCTTGGCAACATTTAGAAGGCCTACGCCAGGGCTCGCCACTTCCAGCAGGTGCAGACTGACACGACAAGTGCGAGACTGACAGAAAGTTTTTCTTTAATTTTTTTCTTCGTTTTCCAGGAATCGTACGAAGGGTTACGGTCGTCACGGTCAATCGGCACGTACTTCACAGCGGGGCGTCCGAATTTTGTGTATTCGAACCCGGAAGAAACCCCCATTGAAACGGCGACTTAATAAATTGCATATCTTGCAATTTTAGATTCAGATATTTAAAACTGAATTAGTTTGCAATATGAATCGGTTTTCTTCTTTTTGAATGAGGTGCAAAAGTGAATGGATTTTTTTCCCTGAGAATTTACAATACATTTTATTTCAAATTTTCAGTACATTTCTTTCCGAAATTAATTAATTTTATCGCCAAACGAAACTTTGGAATAAATTTTCAAAAAGTAGGACAAGTGTGGACAAATTTGAATGAAAATTGATAAAGAAAAAGAAAGAAAGAAGACAACCGCCAAAAACCCTTTCTTCAATTGCTTCGTTCTCCTTTATTTTGTACAAACTATAAACTGGTTAGATAAAATGTTTATTTTTGTTTTTAATTTTTGGAATATTTATACAAAAAAACGTATTTTTCCAATTTGGAAAACAAAAATTTTGTATGACGTTATGCTTATTTGAATTTTGTGCTTCTTTTTTTAAAGAAGCCAAATTTTTTCTTTACCCCTCCATTACTTTTGACCTAATTGAGATGCTTATCATTTTATTTTATATTTGATAGAGTTTCTTGTCTTCTTTTGAAATTCACAACAAAATATAAAAAAGATTAAAAATTGATAAAATGACGACGGTTTTTTGTGAAAATGTTAAAAGTAGATTTTCTTAGAAAACGCACACTTATATTCTTTGTCAATTTTTTGTGAAATTTGTAATTTCATAAGGAGCATATCTTGTGAGTTTTATGCGGGCTAAATAAGTTTTGTGTTGAAGAGAATTTTTTTCATAAGATCGAATTTTCAAATGTTCCTAGCGAACAACAACAGATACGAATTATTTTTGAGACCAGCAAAATGTTTTTCCTGAAAATATGTTTGAATTTTTCTCGTAAACGATGCAAGATATCGCAAAAGAGCATGAGGTATTTTTCATGCAACCTTTTCGGACGAGCAAACTTTTATGTGAAAATGTTTTTGTATCTGTCGATGTATGCAACAAAAAATTTGAAAATTCGATTTCATAAAAAAATAATTCCCTTGAGCATAAAAGTTATTTAGCCCGCATAAAACTCACAAGATGTCTTCGAATGTACAAATTCAACACAAAATTGGCCGAAATTACAAGTCTGAATTTTTTTAGAAAATCGACCTTTAATATTATCACAAAAACCGACGCCATTTTGTTCATTATTAACCTTCTTTAAATTTTTCGGTGTATTTCAAAAGAAGAAAACACACGCTATCGAAATCAAAAAGAAAACGATAAATATCCCGATTAGGTAAAAAGGTTTAGAGGATTATATTAAAATTTTGAGTTTTTGAAAAAGGAAGGCACAAAATTCTACAACATCCAGGGTAGATTTGCCTGATTTGAAATATATTGGGTATAATTTTTTTATGCGAAAGTAATTAATCTTTAAGGAAAAGTGACGTAGGATTGAGGGGAAGGCACATCTTTCTTTTTTGTTGTAACATGTTTGATGAACAAGAGTGAACCTTTGTAAAAAATATTTGGGGCCCTGAAAAGGGCCGTTTTGTTTTAGCTTTTTTTTGCTGTTGTTGTGACTGATCATGATTTATTACATGATAGTATACGCACGTACTTTTTCCCCCAGTGCATCAATGTCGGGTGTATAACTTGTAACTGCAAGCCGCATTACATCGTTTAAATTCCCGTCAGTTATGCTCGTTCTGGTCTTGGATTTGATGTTGTTCATGAGGGAAAACATGGATTCGCAGCGGCAAGTAGTTCCACATATGGACAGTATCCTCTGAAAAACGGTGATTAAGTTAGGATATTCGGAAAATTCCAGGTGACTCCAGAAATCCTCACAATTCGCCCCAGTAGTCCACGAAGTAGTTGATAAATTAATCATTTCGCGGACAGTTTTATTTTCGTCGGTACGGAAAAGCTTCGACATTTGACAAGACAATTCCTCCATATAAGACACATCCAAGTCCATTAACGGGTTTGTTAAATAATTGCAAATCGGTTTTATCAAATCAAAATCTTTAAATCTCGCTTCAAAATCTTCTTTTAATTGTTCTACAATTTGAAGATACCGATTTGCAACTTCATTTGACATGACGATATTATGTGAATGATCTGCGTTGAAGAATATTGATCCATCTATGAATCTTCTTCTTGAATTGGTTAATCCACCGAAGAGAAGTCCACACTGCGGTCTGCTGAATTTGCAATGTTGCATTTAAAATGTTCATTTCTTTTAAAATGTCTGCAAGAAATGCTAAATCCAAGACCCATGCTGCATCGTACAGCTCCTCGCAGTATTCCTCACGATTTTCTAGAAATTTTATTATTTCTGGAAGAAGCTTGAGGAATCTAAAGACGACTTCGCCAGCACTTAACCATCTCACTTCGTTCAGCAACAAGAGATCTGCAAATTCGGCTGAAGCATTCTCAAGCAGAATTTTGAAGAGCCTGTGTTGCAGTGCACGCGCACGAATGGAATTAATAATTCTTTTCACAACTTCAAACACGGTCTTTATGTTCAAAGTTTTTCCGCATAATACCTCCTGGTGTATTATGCAATGAAACGACAAAAAACGCGGAAAATCTTCGTCACGCAAGCATTGTCCAATAAATCCGGTTAATCTTCCCGTCATTGACGGAGCGCCATCCGTAGTTATAGCGACCAGCTTCTCTAGTGGGACATCGTGAGCTAAGATGGAATTTTTTAAGCCCAGGTAAACATCCATTCCGGTGGTGTGTCCCGTTAATGGAATGAGCTCGAGCAATTCTTCCTTGATAGTGCTATTTTCCATAACGAAGCGAATCATCACAACTAACTGAGCAGTATCACATTTATCAGTTGATTCGTCCAACTGAATAGAAAAGCAAGCACAATTTTTCAAATCTAAAATTAGTTGCTGGTGGACGTTATCTGCCATTGAATTTACTCTCCTTGTAACTGTGGCAGGAGACAGTTGTGTATTTTGAACAACAGTGACAAATTCTCGTCGATTATTTTCATCTGGAAACCACCTATTGGCTGCTTCAATGATCACTTTCTTTATAAATTCACCATCCGTAAAGGGTTTCATGGCCTTTGCAATTTGAAAAGAAATGTCAAATGATGCTAAAGTACAGTCATGGGGATTCTGTGTCAGAATATTGCGAGTTTGTTCCATTTTATTGCGTTTGGAATACTCTGCTTTCAATTCCAGTAATTTTTCAGCGCGCAGTGCACTTCCGAATGGATGTGAATCATAAATTTCAGAGTGGAAGGTCTCGAAATGTCTTTTATGATTTCTTTTTTGATTCAACAATAAACGTTTTTCACACACCAGACAATAGCACGTACTTTTATCTATTTGAATGAGAAGCATCTCTTCTTCCCAATCACTAGAAAAAAAATAATTTCGTGCTCGTTTCTCATCCTTCTTCATTCGTTTTTCTGGGATAATTGATTCTGCACTATTTTCAAGAACTGAGGATGTATTGGAACTTGAAGTGGAACTATTAAAGTCCATGCTTCCATTGCACTCCATGTTTTCACTTCAAATCACTTGGCGAAATAAGAGTTTTACTTTTAGCACTGACCGTGACGCGTAGTATAGTTTCCGAAATAGAACTGCACTTCGGAAACGACACTAACAGACTGAATTCTCTCAAGGAAATTATTTACTGCAGAACCTTTAAAATTTGACATCCTTTATCTTTGTATCTTGGATCGCAAGAAATAGCACGACTCAGGTGTAAAGAGCTTAAGAGCTGAAGGTAAAGAGAAAGTCTGTCAGAAAATTTACGAAAGTTGAAGAAAAGAAAAATTAAAGGAGGAGAGCCAATAAGCGGATTATATATACCCCGCTTTACCCGGGTTACCATATTCCTTCTAATAATCCGATAGCCATACAGAAGAGGTGGGTTTCGAATTGTTTTCCAGGCTATTATATGTGTTAATGAAATAAACCATTTTTGTCGTAAGCAATTTTTGGTCCATCGTTTATGCTTTATGGATATTTTTTAAGTTGGTTATCAAAATTGAAACGGGGAAAGGTAAACGGTTCTACGTCCACTGTTTGAAGAAATTGACTTTTCTTCAATAATCATACTTTTTCGCTTTTTTACGTCTATTTCAGTGGAAAAATGAAGGTTTTGAAATTTTTCACGCTAAATTTGATTATTTAAATTTAAATTTATTTTAATGTTTTAAAATTTCAAAGAATTAAAAGTAAATGAATGCATTGTACTGAAATATTAAGTTTTTGTACAACTACAACGGTAGAAAGTATCAGAGAGGTATTTTATTTTACAAAACAAAAAATTGGGGTCAGCTTAAATTATTTAGTGTTTATATTTCTTTTCTTTTTCTTGTTATAATGACATAAATTTTATATGGTTATCAATTTTTCACTAATGAATGGAAAATTTGGACCAAGTAATTTTTAAAGAAATATCTATTATTCTATTGTTTTATTTGCAGGTATTTTGTGATTTTTAAATTTTTATTAATCCAAACCTTGCAGTTCTCCTATAAATAATCCCTGATGAGGAGGTCTAAATTGACCTCGGAACATGTTGGTCCCCTAGTATAGTAGTATAAAAAAGACAGTAGTTTCGGAAATCTTAGTTTTGAATTAGGAATATTTTCAGTGCTCTGTTTTCATTGCATAAAATTATTCATGAGGCAGTGGATTTCATTTTGATCTTAAATTAATATTGAACAGCATTCAGCATTAACTGCATGTATTATTATCGAAATTAAAAAATTTTGTACTTATACTGCAAATGTTCCTTCGTTCTGTTGAATGGTGTTGTATATCTTAATGTTGAACTTTGAACATTTTTCAAATATGAGATTTTTTGCTAGAAAATGTTGAATAGTGCAAGCATTAGATCATGTCAAAATGCATAAAACTTCTTTCGCGTATTTTTGCATCTGACTCATAGTTTATGTGCAAAAAGCACAAACATGTTTCAAAACAAAGTTTCTTTGAACCCAACTTTAGCTTCAAATGATGAAAAAAATTTTTAATTTATTTTCTTAATCAGTTAAAGGACCCATAGAGCGGAGAAGTTTGTCTAACACTATTTTTCGTATCTCGAATAATTTATGCACGGAAGGAAATATTAAGATAAAATACACTACATCTCTACAGGTCAACAGAAATTGAAGATATGAACCGATTTTTTACTATCTTTTTTTGAATTTCTCGCAATAATATAATGAAGCTAATGCAACTTATTAAAATTCTATTAATTAATATTTTACAAAATTTAAATTTTTCTCGACCGGATCTAATCCTCTAACAATGGGAGGGTTGCGCGTGGGAAGCAACCGTCCGCGCGAAGAGTATCCTGGGGTTCTGCTATTGTGACTAGCACCAAGTCGAAGGAAAACTTGGAGGATGATTTATTGGGGTCTATTTGACCTAGTCTCCGTTACTGACACTGTCAGTCTTGTCAGTCAAAGACTGAATTCTGACGAGCCCTGGCCTACGCACTGCCTGTATGGTGTTATATGCTCATACTTTGGTATATTATAAATGAACCGAATGCAAGCATTCAGTGCACGCTCTAATTTATAGTTTAGTTTGAACGATATATCGTCGTAAGCGACACGCCCAAAGTCGAAAAATGGAAGAATTAAGCTCTTAACTAGGAGTAACCTTGTAGGTGTTGGCAATGATTCCTCACTGGAAAAATAGTTGGTTGGGACAACTAATAAAGTAGTAGGGCCAACTACTGTAGTTTGTACTATATACCGCTGCTATTTAACTGGTTGGGGCTACTACTTTTATTCGCAAGATTGGTAGTAGTTGTCCTTACTACTTTACTTGTTGTCGCGACAACTTTCGATGGTACATACATCTTTCAGGTAGTAAGCGTTACCACTTTAATTAATAAGTCTTACTATTAAATTAGTTAGTCTTACAAATAAGCTAGTTGATCTCACTACTTAAAGTAGTAATCCTCACTATTACAATTAGTAAGTTTAACTATTCAAAATAGTAGTCCTTACTATTAAAATTAGTGAGTTTCACTATTTACATTAGTAGCCCTTACTATTAAAACTAGAAAATTTTAATATTAAAATTACTGGCTCGTGGACTATTGCGAAGTAAGTACTTCTCAATATTGAAATTATAGTAGATTTTACTATGATTTCTAATTAGTGGATATAAGAGCGTCCTCAGGACTTTCTATGGAGACCTGGTCCTGATAAAAAGTTATGTGAAAATACACCCACATGCCCATTGGGATGTTAATGAAAAACCACTATAACTTCAATATTTAAAAGTGCAGACTTGCAGTGGTAGTAAGTCTATTAGATAATTTAGATCGATGCGATAGTCTTCACGGTCTTCACTACTGCACAATTCACAAAAAGGTTAAGATGAAAATGGCGACGATCGAGAACATGACGCGATATTTCGGTGCGAATGTTGGCAGCACTGCTCAGGTTTCAGTTCTGCCAATGTCGCCAAGGAGGGAAACTTGTAACTATTACTACTTTTATTTCTTGGAACATAAATTGGTGGTAAATGTGACTACTTTATTTGTTGTGACTAGAATGACTATCCTTGCTAATATAACCTACGTAGGATTACTAACGGCGACTTATTGCCGCACTAAACTGGTTAGTTACTTTTACCGTCGAAGTGGTTGACGCATTTAATACCATCTCTACTAATAAAGAGATACTTGTCACAACTAACAATTTATTTCAGTGCTTATTTCTTTTTAGTTGCTGGAATAATCTAAAGGTGTTCCTTGAGATGTTTATCACGTGCTCTTTCCAGGAAAGAGTACGGTTAAGCATGTAACCTAAGTCCCTTGCCACCTCCAAAAATTAAATTTCCAGGTCATTAATTAGAAGGGGTGGAAAGTCCGCGATTGTTTCTGGTGATGGGGAAGATGAAGATCCGATAATAATAGCCGTAGTTTTCTCAGGATTCATCTGGAGTCCATTGTTTTGTGCCCAACTCACTACGCAATCAATATCCTCCTGCACTTGCTCTAGCATCCATATTATATAGGAAATTGGACCAGAAAGATAAAGCTTAAAATCGTCGGCATATTTATGACATTTGCAATATTTTAGCTCGCTACCCAAGTCAGAAGTGTAGATATTAAAAAGTAAGGGTGCCAAGGTAGAGCCCTGAGGTCCCTGGCGGACCGGCCGAACGCAATCATTATGCTGCAGCGTAATGGTAAAGTAATGTTAAAGTAATGGTAAAGTAATATGGCATTACAACTAATAAAATAAACAAAATAAATATGTAAACTGTTGCAATTATAATAAGACGTTAAAATTTACGTTAAATGGTCATGCCGTAATTGCAACAAGTTGCTTTTTC
>CAKNYM010015554.1:0-11120 GCA_932195095.1 Andricus curvator | reverse complement strand
ATACGACGGCGTTTCGAGAGTATCCCCTTTTGATCGCCAGCGGTTCATTAAAAAAAAAAAAAAAATTGATTAGCAGTTTGAACTCGAAAGTTCATTGCCTCACTACCCGATTCGGGTAGTGTTTCTAGGTGGATATTTACTACCAATGTGGGCCCACCACACCCACGACGGGCCAACAGCAACGCAGTATTCCTGGATGGTCACCCATCCAAGTACTAACCGCGCCCAACAATGCTTAACTTCAGTGATCTTACGAGAACTGGTGTTTCCAGAGTGGTATCGCCGTATTTAAAAACAAAAAATAAAATAAAAAAATTTCGAGAAAAAAATTCAAACGTCACGTTTTGTATGGCGCGGCGCGGCTCAGTAGGGCAAACAAATATCTTCGAACAAATTGATTTACAAACCACAATTTTCAACCGATTTGAACTTTTTTTTAAATGAGAATTAATAAAATTCTACATGTATGTAGAGAATGCATAGATTCTCTTCATCCGATTAAAAAAAGGTTTTTAGTACTTTTTTATTTCATAAATAAAATAACAACAAAAATTTTTAACTTTGAAGAATACTGTTCATTATAAAATATTCGGATTCATTCAAAACGATATAGAATTAACCCTTGTGTGCACACTAAACTTTATCCACGTTGTGGTGCCCACCTCCTTTTTGTTCAATTTTTAAAATAATTATGCAATTGAAATAGTTTCTTTGTCGTTTATCGTCGGGTTGACGCACACAGAATGTAACGAATAATTAATTATTAATTAATTGAATTATTATTAATTGTATCATTACTCAACACATTTCATGTGCATGAAACAAATAACTCGATAAGAAATTAGTAATCCACTCAAAGTTGAATTTTTATATGATGGTTACCCGGATATGCACACAAGGGTTAATGAAAAAACTCGTCTGTAGGTCTAAAAGTGAACGTAAAGGTTCTATTTATTCTTTCTGTGTTTGTTTGTAATAATGAAAACCGTCTAGTTTATATGAAATATCAAATTCAAATTCAAATAGCATGAAGGAGGAGATCTAGCGTCACGATCTTGTTCATTCCTCCGCCTTTTCAATCGCTATTCGCTATTCGATGTTCAATGGTCTCAAATGAGGTCAAAAAGACAGCATGTTCCTCATAAAATCTGCATCTTGCTAGTCCTCCCTCGAAATGTACTACAACAGAACAGAACAGACAATATGCAGCTGGAGAGGTTGGTGTATGTACCTTGTTGTGCATCTCGAAGAATCGCAACTGCAGTCGTGAGTTCATTCCGAGCGCCATAGACCCGGAAATGCAACCAGTGTGGTGTACAATAAGCATCCAACCCATACGTGAGATGACAGATGCATACGTAAATTACATATATCCGTTGTGCAAAACGTTGCTGCACATTTCCTACAAGCTCATAACACCAGCACCTGCAAACGTAGCCTAAAACTATTTACTGTTACTTGAAAACGTACACGTACGCGCGCGATTATTACATTCTCATCCTAATGAGAAGGTATTGGTTTTATGTCAAATTTGACTTAGTCGGTTTTCATCAAATCTCCACGTTTTGAGACCCCCTGAGCTAGAAAAAACGACTTTTACCAAGGTCTTTCTGTAGTCTATCTGTCTGTGGGCACGATAACTTTCGAAAAAATGATCAGATTGGATTGAGCTTCGGCACATTTTTTAAGCCCTAAAAGTTCGTAGTACTCAAAAATCTGAACAATTTATCCTCACGACCTTTTTCGGTAAAAAGAAAATTATCAGAATTATAGCATTTTCAAAATCCAAAAAAACTAACGGAAATCAACGTTTTAAGCCAAACAACGCACGGTATGAAAAAAGTCCAGAAAAAAAACGTTGCTTTTTACAAGCCCTACAAGATTATCATAACAACTTTTTGAATTTTCTTGAAAAATCAAAAATTCAATTTTTGCCCCCATGAAACATATAAAAAATAAAATCAAAAATTCTATTTTGCTTTCACACTATGCAAGATACGAAAAAAGATGATTAGACAAAAATTATTCATCCAAGAAAGATCTACAAATTTGTTCTTAATGATTTTTTTATAGGACGCGTAGTTTTTGTTTTAATCGTGAAAAATGACATCACAAAATAAACAGAAAATCAAATTTTTACATTCTCATCCTAATGAGAAGTGATTGGTTTTATGTAACAAAATGTTTAGTTTTCTATGAATACAGGCCTTACAGACCGGTCCCTATATCCCCTATTGTACCCTATATTCAGTTAAGGTCCCTAAAGTACCCTATTTTCAAGATTTGGTCCCTATGGTACCCTATTTGCAGCCCCTTAATGGAACTTCAAAAAAATGTATAATAAGATCAAAGCTTCGAAGAGCATTTAAAAAAAATTAGCAAAAATCAGGGAATTCCTGTAAGAAGTAACTGTAAAAAAAGAATCAGAGCTGCCACACACAGTCACTATTAGTCACTTTTTTCTCAAATCATTTTTTATGCACTTTTTTAAATGAAAAGACCACATTAGTCACTTTTCTATCAATAAATTAACTCATGGGTTAATCACTATTTAATTCAAGTCTATACCTATTTCTGAATTGTCTTGAATTCTTTTGATATATTTCAGATTATTTTTAAAGATTCCGAGAAATTTGTAATAGATTTCAATAATTTGAAGGGATTTTGAAGATTTTCGGGTATTTTTAAAACTTCTGTGGCATTTTCAAGAGCTTTTAATTTGAAATATTTTAGGGAATTTAACAAAATTCCGAAGAATTTTTAATTGATTTTAATAATTTTAAGAGATTTAATAACATTTTAGTAGATTTTAAAGAATTTATTCAAGAAAAGTGAGTTATTTCGTAGGGTATTTTTTAGTTTTCACCCTGAATTTTTATTAATTTATCCTGAATTCTTTGAAATTCTTTTTAATTTTTTAATTCATTAGAATTCTTATAAATTTACTCAATTTTACATAATTCATTTGATTTTTTTGATTTTTTAAAAGTTTTTATATAATTGGTTCTGCAGATTAATTGATTATATGACCAAAGGATTTGAAATATTTTAAGACATTTTTCAAATTCCTTGGCATTTTCTAAAGCTTTAAACAATTTTAAGGTATTTCAAAAGATTTTAAGGGATTAGAAATATTCTATGTTATTTTAAAAGATTATAAAGATTCAAAAGATTGGAAACATTTTAGAAAATTTTAATGATTCCTAGAATTTTTTTATTTATTTCAATAGTTTGAAGGGATTTCAAAGACTTTGAAATATTTTAAGGTATTTTAAAAGTTTCCAAGGCATTTTCAAGAGATTTAAACAATTTCAAGGGATTTCCAAGGGTTTTAATAATTTTTAGGTATTTTAATATTTTCATGGATTTCAAAGAATTTATCCACAAGAAGTGAGGGCTTTCGCTTTCGTAGGGTTTCAAAGATTTTAAGAGATTTTCCAATATTTTTTGCAATTTATTTGGAATTCGTCCTGAATTCTCTCAGATTTACTCAGATCTTTTGAATTCTCTTTAATTTTTTCTAAAATTCATTTCAATTAATTTTTTTATATTTTTAAATTTTTTTCATATTTTTAAATTTTTGTCAATTCATTTGATTTTTTTTTAATTCACCTTAAATTTTTATGTATTTCATCGAATTCTTCTCGTTTCCCTTAAATTCCTCTAAATACACTGAAATGTTATAGAAATAAATGGATTTTTCCGATTTTTAAAACTTTTTCCAATTAATTTGAATTTTTTTGAATTGTTTTGTAGATATTAGTCATTTTTTTAGTTAGAAATTAGTAGGGTTTCAAAGATTTGAAGAGATTTTCCAATATTTTTTGCAATTTATTTGGAATTCGTCCTGAATTCTCTCAGATTTACTCAGATCTTTTGAATTCTCTTTAATTTTTTCTAAAATTCATTTCAATTAATTTTTTTATATTTTTAAATTTTTTTCATATTTTTAAATTTTTGTCAATTCATTTGATTTTTTTTTAATTCACCTTAAATTTTTATGTATTTCATCGAATTCTTCTCGTTTCCCTTAAATTCCTCTAAATACAATGAAATGTTATAGAAATAAATGGATTTTTCCGATTTTTAAAACTTTTTCCAATTAATTTGAATTTTTTTGAATTGTTTTGTAGATATTAGTCATTTTTTTAGTTAGAAATTAGTAGGGTTTCAAAGACTTGAAGAGATTTGAAATTATTTTTTGAAATTCGCCCTGAATTCTTTTAAATTCTTTGGGATTCCCTTGATTTTTGTTACTTCACTGGAATTATTCTAAATTTACTCAATTATACTTAATTCAATGGATTTTTTTTTCATTTTTAAAAGTTTTTATTTAATTCTAAGCACTAAGCTCATTTCAAAGTTACTGAATTCATAAAAGTTTCTTCCTATTTTAAAATTGTTTTCAATTCATTAATTTTTTTTTACTTCATCTTGAATTTTTATGAATTTCATCGAAATCTTCTCGTTTATCTTAAATTCCTCTAAATTCATTCCAATTTTATGGAAATCAATGGAATTTTTTTGACTTTTAAAATTGTTTCTAATTCATTCGAATTCGTTGCAGTTGAATTTTCAATCGAAAAAGGTCAGTTTTCAACAAAATAGTTAAAATTTAAACCAGAGAGATGAATTTTAAACTAAAAATGTGAATCTTAAAAAATAAATGATTTCTTAACAGTGAAAATTACTTGAAAAAAAAAAATCTGTATCAAAATTTTCAAACAAAATAGTTGAATCCTCAAGCATAGAACATTAATTCTCAACCCAACAGTTGCATTTTATCCAAGAGAGATAAAATATCTGCTACAACAGATGAATTTTTAAATCGAAAACATAAATTTTTAAAAAATTGTTGAATTTTTATCCGAAAAAGATTTCGGTTGGCGTTTTAACATCAAAATATGAATTTCGAGCAGGAAGTAAATTTTCTACGAAATGGATGAATTTTCGATGAAAAAGGATGGTTTTTTAACAAAATTGTGGAATTTTTAACCGAACAGTTTTAGTTTTATCCAAGAAAGATGAAATTTCTACTAAAATAGATTAATTTTCAAATTAAAAACAATTTTCTTCAAGAAAATAGTTAAATTTTCACCCAAAAAAGATTTCATTTGACTTTTTAACATCAAAATATGAATTACAATCAAAAATTAAATTTGTTACAAAGATACTCCAATTTTTAATGCAAAAATACGAATTTTTAACAAAACAGTTTAATTTTCAACAAAAAAAGAATTCAGTTGACTTTTCAACATTTAAATATGAATTTTAATCAAAAAGTAAATTTTCTACGAAAGTAGTTGAATTTTCAACCCAAAAAGACGATTTTTCATTTTCCCTGACCATTAACATTCAAAGACGAGAATCTTGAACGTGTAACATTTTTAACTAGAATCTGTTATGAACGGAATGAAAAAATTTCAAATTAAAATTGAAAAATTTCAAATTTATTCTTCTTGACAGTTATTTAAAATTATGGAAATTCCCTGACTTGCAAGATTTTTTCTAAATCCCTGAATTATACAACTTTATCGAAATAATAGGAAGACAATACTGTGTGTAAATAAGATACGTCTCTGCGACTAACCTCGCGCATTTGCAAGTCATTGCTTCAAAAGTGAAAAAGAAGAATTATTCACACAATCTATTTCACCTTACTCTTCATACTCTAAAAGGAATCATAAAATTCACCTGTACTTTTTTTATCAAAAATAATCTGAGGGTCCAAAAAGCGTACAAAGTAGGCTCGTTCAAAAATGCATTGAAAATATTCTTTTCTTGCTGCAGGGCAATGATCCTCCGAATATGCTTCCAAATCCGTAAAAAGCAATTGCAAGTTTTTTTCTTTTCAAAATTTCGACGATATTTCTACAACTGTAATTTTTTTGTTAAAACCTGTACTTTTTTGTAAAAAAATATACAAAATTTAACAAAAATATACAGTCAAATACAAAAGGCTAATTTCTTGTTGTATTTTCTTTTAGAAAAGTAAAAAAAAAATCAACAATAAAGTATAAGTTTCAACAGTTCAAAAATTTGTATAACTTTTTATTGATATTTTGTTTGACTTTTTTTTTAAATCTACATTGTATTACAGAAAACTACAGAATGTTACATTTTTCTAATTTGGGTGTTTGACGTCATAAAAACACGTTTAATTTTACGTAAATTA
This sequence comes from Andricus curvator, assembly GCA_932195095.1. Taxonomy (NCBI): domain Eukaryota; kingdom Metazoa; phylum Arthropoda; class Insecta; order Hymenoptera; family Cynipidae; genus Andricus; species Andricus curvator. Next base: position 4,945 of record CAKNYM010015554.1, on the reverse strand, counting down.
TAATAAATGCTTGGAAGTACTGAAATTATTAATCTTTTTTCCTCATATTTTAATCTGTATCATCATCATATTTTTTCATTGTCAGATATTAAAATAAGCTCATTGGAATATTTTGAAATCTAGGAAAATAACTGAGTAAAGTCGAAAAAAAATGTATTACTAGATCTCATATTAAAAATGTCAGCAAAAACTAAGAAGTAAGTTGCCATTATTTTCAATCCTTTAGGGAGGACAAAAAGTAACAAAAATTGTTCGTTTGGGGTAGGAAAATCTAAAATAATGGTCTTTATCCAGTTATGATTCTCTTATTTTTTACATTTTTTTTCGGTGAAAGAAGAAGCGATTCTAATATTGCATATTATTTAAATAGTAATTGTCATTTTTTCAATATTTATTGAATAAATAAAGTTATTAAATATGAAAATTCTCAGCAGATACAATTTAAGCTTGATAGTATAGAAAATATTAGTTTTCGTCTCAAGGAGTATTAAAATTGTTTGTCTTCTTTCACGTTCACGACGAGTGGAAGAGAAAAAACAAAGATTGTGTGATTGCGGAACAAATATTCACGTACCACTACTCAATGTTTGAAAAAGTCGATCCGCTTTTGCTTCTATGTTAGAGAATTTTAAATTATTGCCAAATTTGTTTAATTGATTCTTTCGTATAAGGTGGAGTCTAGTATTATAAATATTTTCAACCAATTCTATGATTTTGCATTTTTAAACACTGAAAATTCGAGATAATTGCACAAAGCAGGGCAAAAAACTTGAGAAAATATGTTTCTCAGGACTTCCATCTTATTATTTCTTATCATAAATAATTTTACATATATGATAAGGGGCCGCACTTAAATTACGTAACGGATTATAAGCCCTCTCCAGGAGCCCCCTCACCCTGTAATAACAATGATTCTTCACTTGTAAAAGTAGCTTTACATTACTGTATTTTGTTTGAAAATTCGTTTTTTTTTGTTCGACATTAATCTTTTTTAAATAAAAATTGAACTTCTATTTTTGGTTAAAAATTGATCGTTTTTAGTTGAGAATTCGTCTTTTTTGGTAGAAATTAATCTTCTTGGTTGAAAATTCATCTTTTTGTTGAAAATTCAATTATTCTAGTTAAAAATTCATCAATCTATTTGAAAATTCATCTTTTTGATTTAAAATTCAACTATTTTAGTTGAAGATTCATAATTTTAGTTGAAAATTCATCGCTTTGTTTGTTTTTGTTTTCACAGAAAATATAACTATTTCAATTGAATATTCCATCATTTCAGTTGAAAATTCATCTGTTTTCTTTAAAATTCAACTATTCCAGTTGAAGATTTTTCGTTGAGAATTCATATTTTTTGGTTGAAAATTCAACTATTTGGTTGAATGTTGAACTAGTTCGTTAAAAATTCATTTTATTGGTTGAAGATTCGACTATGGTATTAAAAATTCATTTTTTCATTAAAAATTAATTTTTCAAATGAAAATTGAACCATTCCATTTTTGGTTGAAAATTACAATTTTTTGGTTAAAAATTCCAATATGAAAATTCGTTCTTTTGGGATAAAAATTAATTTTATTTTTGTAAAAAAGTCATCTTTTTTTGTTGAAAATTAAACTACTGGAGTGAAAATTAAACTGCTTTGTAAAAATTCATTTTTGTCGTTGTAGATTCATTTAATTGGTTGCAAATTTAAACATTCTCTTGAAAATTAATTTTTTAACTGAGAATTTAACTATTTGACTGAAAATTCATGTATTTTGTTGAAAGTTCATCTTTTTTGGTTGAATTCGACTGTTTTTTATTTAAAACCCAATAAGAAAATCCATCAGTTTTTGGTTGAAAGTTAATTCTGTTTGGTTACAAATTCACCTATTTTGTTGTCAATTTAATTATTTTGTTAAAAAGTCAACTTTTCTATTAAAAATTTAACTGTATTTTGATAGAAAATTCGTCTGTTTAGATAGAAAGTTCATCTTTATCGGATTGAAGATTCATTTGTTTTTCTAGAAAGTTTATCTTTCTTGATCGAAAATGAACTTTTCATGTTGAAATTCAACGTTTCTGGTTGAAGATGTAACTGCCTTCTAAGAATGCACCTTTTCGCTTGAAAATTCAACTTTTTGATTGAAAATTCAACTATTTTTGGTTGAAATTAATTCGTTTTGGTTTAATAATTCGAACGTTTGATTGAAAATGCATCTTGGTTGATAATTAACTTTTTGGTTGAAAATTCATCTTTTCGGGTTTCAAAGTAAACGATGTTCTAAAAATTTGACTTTTTATCTTGAAAACTCATCTCTTTTGGTGATAATTCATCTCTTTTGGTACCTACATTGAATTTATTCCCTTCTTGTTCCTCTATTTTGGTGAAAAATCCCTCTATTTCCCCTGTTTTTAGATCAGTTTGGGCTGTAAAGTATGTAATAGCTGTTGGTTGCAGACCTTTACAATTTGGAAAGGGCTTGCATTTTTTTATTTCAAAACATCCAGTTCGTTCCATCTTCCCCAGTTAAAAATCTTCCTTTATTTTCACTCAACATTTGCCAGAATTCATTCTTCTACAAACCCGCCCGAAAATAGTGCCTAAAATTCTTCATCCTCGACCTGAACATTTGCATAGACGATTTCTCATTCCGCGCCCACTGCAAGAAGAACCCTTTCCACAGAACCATTTGTAGAATGAATCCTCGATGGCATTTGGGAATTGCAATTTTTTCAATGGAAAAAATGGGCACCCCCTAAAAAAGGAAACTATCACCGAGTGGAATGGAAAGCTAGCAGGGCTCGATTTAAAAATAGCCCTGTTGTCTAACAACAACTACCTAGTAGACCTCTTAGTGAGACCCTCTCATCCGGTAAAAGCTTTTCGGTCGCCAGAAAACTAATGCCCCCCCCCCTGCCCAAAAAAAAGAGCCCTGCTCTCTTTCTCACTCGTTCCCCAGAGCATATCCATCCAGCTCCTTACATCCAGCACTCGATAAATCGCTCGAGTCCCGTGTCGCGAAATGAACCTCGCATTCGTGCACAATGGCGACGATGGATAAAGAAAAGGGGTTTAGGGTAGGTTGGGGTTGGGGCGCAGAAGCGAAGGGGTGTATATAAACGTGGAATATTGTCGCCGCACATCGAACCGAAAATCCGAATTCAGCGGTAGCTGGCCACGTGCCAGAAGCTGGCAGTCTAGATGCTCGGCATATCCTTCCATGACGGAATATTGGGGTTTAGGGTGGAAGGGGTCACGTTCGTGCCAAATCCCGAGTTCGAAACTACCCCTCGATCGTCCCGATCCCGTTTCTCTTCCTGGACGTTGAACGTGTGCCGCCTCGTGCCTTCCCCCTTTTTTATATTATAGTCTAGAGCTAGAGCAATTCAGCTTCAAAGAGCCTATTCCAAAACCGTCTTCTGGGATTGAAACCCTTCCAGGTATACATACAACGAGCAATTTCGTGCACTTCAATTGACTTCTGTAAAATGAAACGGGATTAAAGGACATTCTCTGGGTCTTGGGAAAGAAAAACAAATGGCTCATAAAGAGTCGAGAAATAATAAGGAAAATTGGAGGAGAGACACTTTTTCGCACTTTTTTTTAACGATGCAACTATTCTGGCAATATTTTGAAACAAAAAAAATACACTTATGCTACTCTTTTCTCAAATTGTTTGCTGATGCAACTATTTTTTCACTTTGCCTTTAAACAGACACTGCAGTCCCGCTTTACCAGCTGTGGCGGGGGTACCCTCAATGGCCTCGAGGGTGAATCGAGACTCTCGAAACCGTAAACAATCAGGGCCGTATGAATCATTCCTGTTAGAGTTTTGTCCCAAAAAAATATTTTCTTTGTATTTTTGCCGATTTGGTTTTATAATATCATAATGAACGTGAAAATCTTTGTGCTCGAAAATCAAACTTTATCAAAGTACTGAGTTATGAGTATGTACGTACATATAACAGGGTGGCTATTTTAATCCAGGAAAAAAATTTCCGGTTTTTTCTCGGTTTGCAAACATTTTTCTCGTTCAATAAAATTACAAAATTCGAACTCTGAAGCTAAACATTTTTCCATTTGAAGGAATAAAAAATAAACTACAAATTAAAGCACTCAAAGTGTAACTCTTGAATTTTGAACTTTTTAATTGAAGTTTCAGTTTTTGATTTCAAAAACTTTGTATTCGAATTATCAATATTTTACACGTATAAAATGGAAGTTTCTAACAATTTTCAATTAAACAATTTTAAATGAAATGCAGATAAACTGCAAAATTTAGAATTTCTATCTCTTATAAATTATAGAGTTCAAAGATTCAGATTAAATTCCAAAAATATAAATCCACGATGCCATTTTCAACGCTCTAAATTAAAGAATCAATCAATGAACTCTAAAATTTTCAAAATTATATTATTTCAAGCAATTTTAAGCTAGAAACATTGAAAATTGAAAAATTAAATTTTTTTTAACTGAACACTTCGTAAATTAGAACTTGAATTCTTTTCATTTCAAATAGTTAAAACATCCTTGAAAAGCTTCAAAATTTACCCCCATGAAGTTGGCCCCCCGAAGTTCACATTTTTTTAATTTTATTTTTACATACGTTTGTACGTCGTTTGTACTGTTTGTACATTCAACATTTTCGTTTGTACCCTCTTGGTTACCATATAAGGGGCAAAATTGATTTCGGGGGGCTAACTTCACGCATCCCCCCGAAATTAAAATTTCTCAAATTTTCTTTTTGCATACGTTTGTACGTCGTTTGTACTGTTTGTACCTCCAACATTTTCGTTTGTACCCTCTTGGTTGCCCAGATATAGACAAATCAAAATTTCGTGTCTGCCCCCCGAAATTTGAATTTTTCAAATTTTCCTTTCGCATACGTTTGTACGTCGTTTGTACTGTTTGTACCTCCAACATTTTCGTTTGTACCCTCTTGGTTGCCCAGATATAGACAAATCA
>CAKNYM010015552.1:0-12404 GCA_932195095.1 Andricus curvator | reverse complement strand
ATTGTTTTTTCATCATATAAAATTGAATTTAATAATATCAGTGCCAATTGCACCAAAAATTGATGGCCGTTTGTATTGAAATTTCGATATGAATAGCTGCGTTTTGCAGGTCCCGTTGCTCGGACGGAAACAATCTATTTGAACCGAAATTTAAATAATGTAAATTTTCTGTATCCGTGAAAAATTAGTTTTAACTAGTAATTGTAGAATTAAGATTTGGGAAGAAAAATGAAAGGTATATAGATATTGAGCCATATAATCTAGATATTGGTTGGCATCGTGTGCCATATATGAAAAATGGTTTACAAGAAGAAAAAACTTCAAGAATATTTTTAGGGTTGACCAAGAACCAAATTAAAGGAACAGAATCATAGTCACTTAGTTTTGGACTTTTTCCTTCGGAAAAATTCATGGGAGACTGTCCATGACTGCTTATTTAGCTTTGTAACCATATTCAGCATATTCATCTTCCAATCATTCCAAAATATTTGACGCAAATCAAAGAGAAATTGGCTGAGACATTGCTAGAAAAAGCGGGGTTTGTTAGAGAAAATATATTCGCGGTTTTTAACTTGGCGCTGATTTTAACGGGAATTTTGATATGTAGGAATTTATTCATGGGGCACGTTTTTGAAAATTCTATTTTAAGATAATTCTACAATAAATGTCATATGTATTAAAATATGATAAAATTTTACGATAAAATTATCGTGCTGCTAAATACGCGAAGTAACCTTCAGCTCCTCACTGCTTTAGATTACGCGTAATATTGTAAACATTTTTACAAAGAAAAATACAATAATTGTAGTTTGACTGCGAAATAAAAATATGAATAGTATTAAATTGTTCTGAATTTATAGGCAAAAATATTTTAATGTTACGTTTCGGCATGAGAGTATTATTGACAGTAACATATTTATTTTGCTCGGTGTTATGCAGTCAAAATCAAAATGATTTAAGTAAGATGCAGAAACATATATCTTCGAAGATGAGGTTGACACGAAGTAAAAAATCTCGACTATTATGACATTTCTCGAGAAATTTAATTTTGAAACTTTTGCTGGCAGTTAAGAGATTGCATCGTTTCGGCAGAATAAAAAAAAGTTCTTTCAATGTATCCTGGAAATTTGTTCTCGTAAATTCAAAACGATTTATTGTACTGTCCATATTTTTATCTTGTAGTCACTCTTCAAATCAGGTTAACAACAAAATAAAAAGCGTCTATAATCTATTTGTTTTGATACGTATACATGTTTACAAGATTACACGTTTATAGTATGTAGCGGTGTAGGAGTAAAGGTTAATCGATACGCGAGTGGGACGAATTTTTTTTCAGATAAGAGTCTCTGTAATTAAGAAAATTACTACTGTTTTCAGTATATCCCATCAAAATTTGTATCTTCCTTTCAAAGAAATATAAGATAATTGTACTTTGTACTCTTCTTTTAAGCTTGACCGGTGTCAACTGGCGTCAACCATTTCAATATATCCAAGCAATTGACAGCATTATAATTAATATATTTGAACAAAATATTAGTAATCATCATTTTTACACAAGTTCCAATACGAGACGAAATGATATCAAAAGACATTGACTATATGGTTCATCAAGCGGCCGAAAGAGGTCTGGTAGGTTTTCCTGTACGAACTTATCATCTTGGATATTTCAGTTGATATGAAAATATATTTAAGTAGACGTTACGTATCCACATCTGTGTGCTTAACGGTAATTTCTTATACTTTAAACATCTACAATTTAACACCTATTTTTCTCTGTTCAGATAAACTTCATGATCTGTTTAATTGAAAGGTAAACTGTTAATTCAATTGAAACATTCAAACCAATGTCAAAATTAAAACTATGTATTCCATCAGCATCATATTCAGAGTTCCAACATTCTTGATTTGGCTATATAATATCTTTGTTTCAACGATTTATATATTTGATTCATTAATAATATAATACTTATGATAAATTCTGCTGCAAATGCCTACCCTAAAATCTTATTTTCGGAAAATCAGAGAGACCATCAAAAGGTCAATCAATATGCTCTGTCATGATAAACAACTTATATAACCTTATATAAACAATGTAGCCGAAATAAAAAAATTTTCCTCTTGTAAGCAAGGCATATAATTTCATTAAAAAATTAAAAAACGGTATTGGTCGGTCACGGACAGTAATTATTGGCTGTTTAATAGATCATAGATGTTCTGTAATTCGTCTAAATTATATGACTACTGTTCTTTGCTTTTCAATATATGATAAACAGAAGAAAGTTACAGAGACACATTAGAATATTTTGGAAAAAATTGTATTCATTAATTCAAACATAAATTGAAGTCTGTGTCAATTATTTTATAATAGCCCTATATTGTGAAGGAGATAGTTGATAACAAATTTAATATTACTCAACATAATGAAAATCCTTGTTCAAATTTGAACTCAAGGATTTCAAGTGTGGACAGACAGACCATCGCGCTTTACTATAGTTAATTTAAAAAAATTTTTATTTGCGTCGATTCAACAGAAAAACATTTCATTTTTAAAGTTTTATTTAAATTCTGACTAGTTTAGTTTGAAATTAGTCAAATTTAAAGAAGAAAAATCAATTATAATACATAATTTTCTCAGTTGAAACAAGCTTTAATTAGCATATTATAGTTTTAAACAGAATAATTTCGCAAATTTCAACTGACCAACTGTATTTTCAAATATCGCAGATTTAAAGAGGAGAGGGGAAAAAGGGTAAGTTTTTGAAGAATAGGGCAAAAAGGAAAACGCAGGGAAATAGGCACAGACTGTGCACCCTATAATCTATACGATAGTTATGATCGAAGCCAGCTCGTATAGAAAATAGGTCTTCTGTGTCAACTGAATGTGAAAGCTATGTTGAAAGGCATTACATTGTTCTGTTAGGAAACAATGAAAAACTACAAAATGTGTAATTTGCAATTCGAAAGAATCTTTTTCATCATTTTTTTGATAAAAGTACAAGAAGCTTTTCAAGATTCTAGGTGGGTTGATGGTCTTTTTCACAGAATCAGGAACGATTCGCGGATTTTTGAAACAATAAGTGTCAGACCAACAGGAGAAAGTCAAAGTTTACGTGAAAGAACAACATTTGCTGCAATCCTAGATGAGTGTACAATCCCTAAGAGCGTGATAGAATTTTTGATGAACGTATCACTGACACAGAGCCACCCAAGGCTTTGCATGATCATTTTACTAGCTACAGAAAGTGGTAGACACGAAGAATTACTTCGCAACGCATGGTATGAAAAGTTTTTGAAATTAATAGTTCTCGATATTATCAAGAACAAGGCTTAAAATCGGAAACTTGCCTCGGATTCTCGGATTACACTAAAACAAAGCATTCCAGTGATGCATTACTTTAATCCCTTTACCAAGATCTATACCAGAAAGAGATTTTCGACCGATGCGTCCATTCTTCCGGAAAAATTACACGATTTGAATGACACAAAAATAAAAACCGGTTCAATAGATCTATTACCCATGGTTCAGGTGGTGAGAAATCTTTCTGGATATCCTGTTGAGGTTTCAGGATCGCAAGCAATGATTCTGAAAATTCTATCTGAGAAAACGAATTTCAAAGTTTTAGAAAAACTGGCTTCGTCAAAGTGATGGCGAACGTAGAAATCAAGTTCATCACAAATAATGTATATATTGTTCGAACAGAAATGATTCGATTCTCCGCAGTGGTACCAATTTTATGAAAGAAGATTCAGTCTCTAAGCGTAACAAATACATCGTTTTACACGGAAATTCTCACTTGTTCCTTAGTAACTTCAATCTGGCTTATTTTCCGCTTCTTGAAATTTGACAAAAGTTTCTGGTGTCCTTTGCATATTTTAGAAGCTTTGCTGGGACAGCCAGTTCCCAGAGATGTGGTGAAGCATTCGGATCGAAGTGCATTGTCCTTTATCCTGATTGGATTTTGGATCTTCTCATCCACTTCTTACACTATATTGATGGACGTCAAAATAACCGCAAAGAGAGGAGGTACGGTTAAAACTTTGTCAGATTTGCTCGCTGTAAACGTCCAACTATTTATGGGAATAAATATTCTTAAATCTCTGTTGTCATTAGACAACAATAAAATCATCCAAGCTTTGCTGAATGAATCCAAGATTATTCTAATTGATAAAGACTGTATCCAGTTGTTATTGAAATCAAGGACTTTTTAATGCGTCATAGATGGAAGATTAGCACGAAGGGTTATACTAGAGAATGTAGATGAAAATCATAGGCCAGTTTTTAAGATCCTAAAAGAATGTTATGACTTTTCGCGATTAGCAGGATGAAAAAATTGTTTAAACAAATGAAAATTGTTCAAACAATTGCCAAATATACTGGACAAAAAATTTATCTCCTAGCATTTGTTAAGTGTGTCAGTAATTTCAGAAAAAATAAGTTTTCACGATATACATGAGAAAAATTGTTTGAACCAATGAAAACTGTTTAAATAAATACAGAATATGTTAAACTAGAAATATTATCCTCGAAGTTCATCAACTGTATTATTTAACCCGAAAAATGGTAACTTCGTACGATTTACAGGCAAAGAAAAATTGTTTAAACAACACGACCCTGAATTTTTATTTCTAATATTAAAAACACAAGTTATTTGAAGATCCATAATATCAAATTTTCAAATATAAATAGGTCTATAAAGTAGTGAAATGAGTTAAATAGTTTAAAAATTATTCATTCACATTAGTAAGATATGTTTCAAAAAACTCTTACTTCCGTATTTTTGATATTCTCACGGATGCCAATATGTTTTACGTATCTCATGTTCTTAACTATTTCCATCAATATTTTTAGTCACACATTGTTAAAAAATGGCACTTTTTTTTTAATCTTCAAAAAAAAATTTAATTTGTATAGATTCAACGAAAAAATATTTTATCATGAAAGTTTTGTTTCAATCCTAAATAGTTTAGTTTGGAATTAGTCAAATTATAAAAGTGAAATAAATTATTGTAGATGAGTCTCTAAAATAAAAAAAGGTTTGATTACTCGTGGTAGCATATTCTAGTTTTGAATAGAATAATTTCAAAGATGTGAAACGAACAATCGTATTTTTAAATATCGTATATATGCGCTCTGTATATATACGGGCTGTTCCTAAGCAATTTTTTTTCGAAACAGTCCTTCTGTGTCAGCTGAAGTTGTAGAATTTAAATTTGAGAAGAAAATGTAGAAAAATTATTCATAAACATATTTCAATACGATAACAACTTGATAAGTTTGAATAAATTAAAGAAATAATCTCTTGACAAAAAGAGAGAAAAAATTAAAAGCTGTATAATTATGGAGAACGTTATAAACGAAAGAAGAGGATCTTTAATAAACTTTATATATATTTAGAAGCACAGAAATTAATGCAATTCCGTCAAGTTATTATAATTTGAAGAGTTTGTTTATACACGAATTATACATAATTTTTTTTCGTTTTACTTAGCCAAACTTGATTTCACAACTTTATTTAATTGTACTTGGCAAAGGTTTTGCATCGAAGATGTTTTTGATGGAATTTCAATTCATCATTTTATTTACATTAATTCAAAACGAATTGATTGACATATTAGTATTTTTATATTTTTTTAATCACACAGCGGAATGTATTTCAATTGGAATATTTAATTCCGTAGTAAAAAATAAAGAGTCACTTACCTATTTTATCACTCTCGTGTCTGATCAAGTATAGGTGTATGATCCGAAGAGAATAGCGGTGGGTTTTATGCAGATTTAGATGATAGATTTTTTCAAAGGGTTCATTTTTGAGAATATTGATTTTGAATGGAGGCCAACGGTATCAGGCACCACATATAAAACAATTTTTTACGAGATCAAAAAACTTTGAGAATGCCTAGTGTGTCTATTCCCACAAGTCCATGTATTTACTCTTGCAGTTATCGCAACATGTACTGGTTCTTCACAGATCATTAATCCATTCGGCGCTGTGGGCGTACTCCTCATTGCTCCCGTTGTACCCCGGAAAGCTAGAATTTGTATTCGTCGCAGACTTTTTTTGCATCGTTTGAAGTTCCGCCCGTGACCACCAGACCATGGCCACAAATAGGAGCCTTGGTTCAAGGAGAGCTGAGTAGAGCCATGCAAGCATGTTAGGCCCAGACCCTACGTCAAGTCAAAGGCTGTCTTGCACATCCAAAAAGTCTTGATGATCTTTCTGCATTGGGTCTCCAGGTGCTTCGCCCAGTTCAGTTTGCTATCTAGGATTACTTCCAGATATTTAACCCAATCTGAAATCGTCAGCCTCCCGCCATAAAATACAGGAGCACCAAATTTCGGCACTTTCTAATATTTCGTAAAAATCACCAGGCTGGTGTTTTCCGAATTTACCAATAGCCCTTAGCTATCGCATCATTGCTTTACGATGCGCAGCGCCAACCTTGTAAGACCCATCAACGTTTCCAGATAAGCCTCCCTGACTAGCTCATTTAGCCTACGAAGGAGGCCGTCCAATATAATGCACCACAGAAGGGTTGACAGGACACACCTGTAGGCATCCCCGTCACGCTATTCTCCTAAATATGCCTTCCCCCAATCTGCTTTCGAGTCCCCTTCGACGTAGCATGCTTTCTATCCACCTGGTCTGGCACGCCACACCTCGAAGCCTCTCGACAGATTACTTGTAAAGGAGTATTACTGAATGCACCCTATATATCCAAGAAGGTGCCCACAGCATAACCGTCATGTTCCAACTGCTGCTCCAATTTTTCCATAGCAGCATTGAGCGCAGTTTATACAGTTGAGCTGATCGGCCGGAAATCTCTTGCAGCAGTGTAAGCCTCCTTCCCAGGTTTGGAAGTGAAGGCTACTCTGTCATCCTTCCTTGCCGATGGCACGTGTTCTGGGGCAATATTTGCCTTGAAGAGGTTCATAAGTGGAAGGACGACAAACTTCATGTGCTCTTGTAAGAGCGCTGGATAGACGCCATCCGATTCTTGTGATTTGAAGGGACATAAGTACCCGACGGCCGATTCCACCTTTTTGTTATAAGCGACCTTGGCGGCGAAATTTCAATTGGCCTTCTCCTTCTCTTGGCCCCAGCCTTCCACCTCATGGTCAGATCAAATTCGATGTAAACCCAGGAAGTAAACTTCCATCAGGTGGTTCAGCGTTTCTTCTTCGTCTTTGGCAAACTCACCATCCCGGAGCCTTATAAGCCCGAGGCAAACTTCCGGATTTTTTGCCAGGATCTTGTGGAGCTTTGCTGTTTCCAGAATGTTCTTCGCGTCCTCGCAGAAGCCCCTCCAATCTACCCGTTTATACATTCTTATATTTTTATTGTTTTCACACTGAGCCGTCTTATAAATGTCTCAGTCTACAGGCAATTTAGTTCTGTTTGCCCTGTTGCACAGCGCTCTAGTCTTTTTACGAAGTTTCTCCAGGTGGTTGTTCCACCATTCTGCTCCTTTCCTAGACTTAATTGTTTTTGTATGGGAATCGTTCTCATATGCTGTATTCTATTTATTAGATAAGGAAAGTACTAAAAATACTAGTTATTTCTTTTCATATAAGGAACAAATTAAATAGCTTCCTTGTAGGCTAAATCATTTTTATGAAGTAAAAAGTATTCTAATCACAAAAACTATTCGGTCTGAATAAAATGTACATAATGTCTTTGTTGAAGTGAAAATTCATCGCATAATTGGCAGAAAATATCAAGAATAAAGGTCAAATCGACTAGAAATATCTGTAATTTTCTTAATTTTGAACTTTTATCCACGTTCTTAATGGATTTCAAAGGATAACATAAACTTTACGGAATTCAAGAAAAAGAAAAATAATAACAACTTGATAACAGTTGAAGAAATATAGGATATGAAAAAAGATTTTGCTATTTTGGTAAAATTTACCGGAGATAGGATTGAATAAAATCGGAAATGATAAGATCGTACGGGATATGACATGATTCATCATAAGTCTACTAGAATCACAAATTTCGCTAAGTGAAAGAAAAATATGAAAGTGAAATATTTTAAATACAAGATATATCAAATAGCTCACGTAAACATTTTTACATCATCATTTATCAGAGTGTCATGTACCTTATAATGTTGTAATGTCGCTCATGTTGGGTAAAGTCGCTTATAATTTAAAATTTAATATCAAATTTCCTAGGGCAAGAAATAAAAGATTATGTAGCTTGTTTTGATGAGAAGAGCTATGAAACCTTATCTTAACATTTATGTTCTTGTGAATCAAGTTGTGAGCAACTTTACCTTACATAAGCGACTTTACCCCGTGTTGCGGCGCAATTTTCAGATTTATGAATTTTCGCATCTGTTTTAAAACGTGATTTCGTCGAGTCCTTCAGGATTCAAGATAATCTTTACTAAACCCAAACTCTAGCATTTTGAATTGACGATTATTGCCCGTTATTGCTCTTGAGATGAAAATGTCGAAAATATCGAGGACCGAGTCCTAATTTCTCCACAGTGAGAGGCACGTGCGCTTTCACTTTAGGCCCTTCAGGTTCGTTTCATTTAGGTAAACCTGAATGTTTCTAAAGTATACAACTCTGCAATCTTCTGTAAAATCGTCTGCGAGAATTTTCGCCTCTTTTCAGAAACATCAAATCTTGAAATGCCTTCGGACACTGGGTTTTCGCCCCCACCCTTAAAATTGTGAATCTTCCTCCTCCTACTCTCGTCTTTATCTGTTACTGACCTACGACCATTAAAATTTGATCCTTGTTACTATAAACTCCTTACGCTTCACTCTTAGATTAAATGCATTATATTTGAATCTACAACGTGTGAACTAATCTCATTTATTTACACCCTACTCATCGTTACGAATAAAAGCCCAAACCAAGTGCTCAACACCTCGTTTATGGTGGTCGTCCAAATTTTCAATTTTCTGCATGTCTATCTGTATGTCTGTATGCGTGGTTCGCTGAATTTTACAGTCACGCTAACTTTTGAAGGATTTATGTAATCGAGCTAGCCTTTGTTATAATTTTTTAGGTTTATATGCGTATCAACATTTTAAAAATTTCCAAAAAATAGAGAAAACTATTTTTCTGATAGACTATCACAAAGGAATTTTTCGATTAGACCAAAATTCAAAAATATTCCTTTTAACATATTCTACAAAATCTGAATAATTTGAAATGAGTGAATAAGAATACAAAAATAAAACAAAAGAGAATTAAGTGTTATCTTACGTATCTATAAACTAGCTTTTTTAATGACTTTCTGCTATGGAAAATATGATAATATACTGAGGTCTTTTTCTCGCATTATATGCACACCGCTTTGTACCCAATAATAATTTGCACCGACCTAGTTTAAATCGATCCACGTAAAAAAAAAGAACAGAGAGTTCATCGTTGCTAATCAGATTTTGTTCAAAACAGTTCTTTGGCGTCGGCAAAAGGTGAAGGACGTGTTGAAAGGCATGAATCTGTTGTTTCATGGAACAATAAAGAAACCAAGATGGCTCATTTGCAACTCAAAAGTATCCTATTCCTAATTTTTATAATAAAAATACAGGAAGCTTACAAAGATTCCAGGTGGCGTCATGGTCTTTACAGCAATTCAAGAGGGATTCTAGGACTTCTGAAACAATAATATTGATCGACGACGGTACTGGTCATAAACGAGATTCCAGTTACACCAAAATTATACGAGAAATCACTGGAAATGTTCCAAGCAGAGTTATTAACTTTTTACAAGTGTCGCCAAGAAGTATCAGACCAACAGGAGAAAGTCAAAGTTTATATGAAAGAGCAACATTTGTTGCAATCCTAGATGATTGTACAATCCCTAAGAGCGTGATAGAATTTTTGATGAACGTATCAATGACACAGAGCCACCCAAGGCTTCTCATAATCATTCTACTAGCTACAGACAGTGGGAGCCACGAAGAATTACTTCGCTACGCATGGTCCAAAAACTTTTTGGACTTGACAGTTCTAGATATTGTCAAGAAAATGGATTCAGATCGGAAACTTTCCTGGGACTCTCAGATTACAACAAAACAAAGTACTGTAGTAATGCATTACTTTAATCCCTTTACCCAGATCTACGCCAGAAAGGAATATTCGACCGAAGTGTCAATTTTTCCGGAAAAATTACACGATTTGAACGACACCGAAATGAAAACAGCTTCAGTGGATGCTCGACCTATGGTGCAGGTGGTAAGAAATCCTTGTGGAAACCCGCTAAAAGTTACAGGACCAAACGCAGTGATATTAAAAATTCTATCTGAGAAAATGAATTTCAGAGTTTTAGAAATTGCATCTAAAGAAGAATCGCTCGGCAACTACAGTTGCAACAACAATAAGACATCTGGCTTTGTCAAAATGATGGCGAACGGAGAAATCAAGTTCATCACAAATAATGTAATATTTAGTATCCGATGTGCAGAGCATCCCGTTACATATATTGTTAGACCAGAAATGACCCGCTTCGCTACAGTAGTACCAATTTTGTCAAAGAAGATTCGGTCTGTATCAGTAACGAGTTCATCGTATTATACGGGAATGCTGACTTTTTTCTTAGTAGCTTTGATCTGGCTGATTCTGCGTTCATTGAGATTCGACAAAACATTTTGGCTTCCACTACACATGTTAGAAGCGTTGCTGGGACATCCAGTTCCCAGGGATGTAGTGAGGCACTCGGATCGAATTGCATTGTCCTTTATCCTGATTGGATTTTGGATATTCTCATCCACTTTTTACACGATCTTGATGGACGTTAAAATCATCACGAAGACAGAAGATACGGTTAACACTGTATCAGATTTGCACGCTGAAAACCTTAAAATATTCATGGAAACGAATATTCTAGAATCTCTGTTGTTATCAGACGACCGTAAAATCATCCAGGCTTTGCTAAATGAATCGAAGATTATTGCAAGCAATGAAGATTGTATGAAGTTATTACTCAAATCAAAGAATCATGCATGCGTCATAGATGGAAGATTAGCACAAAGGGTTATACTAGAGAATGTAGATGGAAATCATAGGCCAGTTTTTAAGATCCTCAAAGAAAGTATTTTAGAGAATCTTCTAATCATGTTATGCGAACCCAATTCCCCTTATGTCCGTGAATTTGATCGGAGATTAAAAGATATTGACCAATCAGGGCTTATGAAAAGGTGGACTCGAAAGCTTCTTCCAGATTTCATGAGAAGTACCAGACTTCCCACTGATGAAGAGATCACTGCGGAGAATATGCTGCTAATTCCCCTCGTTGTGAACTTGGTTGCAGGATATGGAATATCTTGTGTCGCATTTCTTGGATAATTATTGATTAACTACATTGAAAACCTGATTCATCACCGTATATCACTTTGTTAATGCAAGGTGACCACTGAAACAGGAAAACTGGGTAAGTACTTATTTTTTTTTTTAATTAGCTTACTCATAGAAAAAAACCTTATAATGGTAACAAGTATGAAAAATTTTAATTTCTTTAATTAAAAGTTACCCAATTGAAAAATGGGTAAGACAGTGTTGTAAGCAATTGCTCTGATGTATGTGTGTGTTTGGATGTCACATTTTTGTATATAAGATATCATGGTGTTGACCAGGGTGTAATATATATTATTGAAGATGGAAAGTAAATGTCTGTAGATTACTGGTCAAATTTTATTGTAATCATGTCCGAGAACCTCTCATTTCATAATGTTATAAAATCGTTTCGACTGTTCGTCGACAATCCTCTTCAGTACAAAATTATTCTACTGCAAATCTAAACCTGTGTGATGAAAATACAGGACTTGTAAGCGTAAAGACTTGAAAAAGGAACAGATATAGTGACGGTTTAAAAATTATTTTTTTTCTTTTTTTTTAAGTATGAAACAAAATAATATAAATTGGAGCAAGAACAGAAGTAATTTTAGTATCGTGACGATTAGTACAAGGATATAAGAAGTATAGAAATGTTTTTTTTTATATTAGTAAAAGTTATTACCTGTTAGTTAAATTGTAAATAAAAGTTATCTATACTATTGTATTGACTCCGTCTGCTGGACGGATTTAATTACAGATTACAATTATTGTTGACATATTAAAAACACATTCGTTTTCTTACCGTCCAGCAGACGGAATGAATACGGCAAGGAACACAGGTGATGTATATTCGATAGGTTGATTCACATTGACTTGGTAGTACATTGAGTATATCTGCTACGCATGACGTATTTCTTATGAAGCGTGAACGGTACATTGTTGTAAAAGAGAAGGAAAAGAGAGAGAGATGAGCAAGAGAAAAGAGTAGTTATTTTCGGATTCTAATAAAAGGGGTTAACATTAAGAGTTAAGAATAAAAAATATATATCATTGTGTGGCATGAATGAGGCTATTATATGTTATACTCATATTATCTATGTCAGTTCT
>CAKNYM010015550.1:0-11205 GCA_932195095.1 Andricus curvator | reverse complement strand
ACTTTCGAGTTCGAACTGCTAATCTATAATAATAATAATAATAAAAATTTATGGAAAAACGACAAAAGTTGCAATAAAATTATTGACTGGGTGTTTGGAATGCTAGAGGAGTGAATGATCTTAACGTAAGACAACTACGAGAAACTATGCACGTAATGAAACTAGATATTTTATGTGTACCTGAAACAAAGAAAAAGGGTTGCGGAAGTAAAAACATAGAAAGTGGGGTATTAAAAGGCAGTTTTGAAATATGGTCAGGAGTTGGTAGTGAATCACATGCTAGTCAAGGGGTCGGTTTCATTATAAATGAAAAAGAAAGACAGCATCTCAAAGATCATGATTTTGTATCTCCCAGATTGTTATGGGCTAGTACAAAGGTAGGAATCAGGAGATTATTTATCATAGCGTGCTACGCCACAGTTGATAGTGATCCGAGAGAAGTCAAAGACGCCTTCTGGGACACCGTAAATGATACAATAAGTACGTGCGATCAAAGAGAAAGAATAATTCTGCTAGGATATATGAACGGATGGGTCCGCGTCCAACGTCAGGATACACATACAGAAAGGGTGCTAGGTGAGTTTGGGGAGTCGAAAAGAAAAAATTATAACGGGGAAAAATTAGTTAGCTTATGCTTAGAAAAGGGCCTATTTATTACAAATACTAGGTTTCGACATAAAATGATTCACACGTACGCCTGGTGTAATGGAAATAAGCGCAGTATAATTGACTTCGCTATTGCGGATGAAGACTAAGAGATAAAAGTAAAAGATACAAGAGACATGAGGGGTTTCGAATGCAATACTGATCATTATTTCCTAATCCCCAAAATAAACTTAGGGCTAGGATGAAAAAGAAACAGAACACACAAAAAAAACGAAATAAACGCAAATCAAGATTGAAAAGTGACAGAAACCGGAAGTGCGAATAGATTTGCAGAATGAGATAAATGAACGCATAGATAATTCAACTTGAGAGGCGCTTAGAAGCTATAAGAATATAGATGGGGGTTGGACTCCGAAGGGAAAATGGCTTAATGATATAATAATAATAATAATAATAATAATAATAATAATAATGTGGCGAACCCATCGCCCCCCATCGAACCAATGCAACGAATAAAGCGGTTACGTCACCAGTATCGCGCAATGCCACCCACAATAGGCCTCTCTTAGACGGAGGCCATGGTTCAGTTGGGAGTGGCAATAGGACCGAACCGAGGCGACGACCAGGCAATGGCCCCGTACAAACGCGAGAACATCGATTTAAATGCTCGGACCAACTCAGGATGGACATCCTTACCTGTTGGCAAAGAAGCTCACCGGCGCGAAGAGGATTCAAGCAGAGGTGAGATGACCGTTGGGTCAATATGCACCCGGAATATGCTCATAAAACGCCTCAGTATTTAAGAGATCTGGTATCCTTTTTGCGAAAAAGCGGATATGAAGCTCTTTATCAACAAGAAGAAGAGCAACATCCTCCAGCGAACATATCGGCTGTCTTGGAGGTATGAAAGGTTCATTTCTTAGCCAACTCAAGAAGATTCCGGCTTGCCAGCGCCAGGCTCATTCGATCGCGAACCGGATGCAAAAGGCTGTTCTTCCGGGATCACTTTATCTGGTCCGCCAACACTGTTCCTCACAACATTTTACAAAGTTTGGTAGCTCTAAAAAAGTATCCAGCGCTAAAACCTTCATGTCCAAATATCCCGTCTGCCGCGTAAGGTCATCCGTGGCTAGAGACCTGACTCCAAGGAACAGTGTTGCACAATGTTATCTGGCGTAAATTTTCTGCTCTTGCTTACCTTCTAGGACAGAAGGAGCAGAAGCGGATGACGTACACGTTCCAGTTCCATCGGGATTGGTTGCTTTAAAGAACCATGATCGTAGCTTCCGTAGCCTACCACTTTTCATAATAAAATTTTTACTTTATTTGGAATATCTGAATGAACAATCTTTGGCCGAGGTACAGAAATAAATGTAATATGCATTCGATACAAAAGTGTTGAACAAAGTGTACTAAAGCTCGTATTTTGGACAAAATCGAATGCGAAGCACGAGATACGTGATGGGAATGTGTTCGTTAGAGCCAAAGGAGCTTTAGCAAAAAAGAATTCACAATCACCAAATTACATTTGTCGATACTTTGACCTTCAATTTTAACAAATCTGTGCGTGAATGTGGGGACATTCCAAAGACCAAACGCGAGATAAATATATTGTTGTGCGCAAAAACTAAATCTCCCGCGCCCTAGGCGCGCTTGAACTAGCGAGCGAAGCAAGCTGCGGACGCAGCGCGAGATGAGAATGTATCTGCAAAATTTGGTTTTTCCCATGAATTTTGTTGAACAGAAACTGCACGAAAAGTATGATTGGGGTTCAGCCGGGTGAAAAATATCCCTTCATTTGTAACCCCCCTTTGTTTCAGAAATCCTCTAACGAAAGTTAAAACACGTAAAAATAATTACTGATTCGTTATGGCCAACCGGGATACGTAAGGCCTTCTTAGAGCATGATTTTCATGTAGCAACCAATCGCAATGTCGGAACTATGAATTCAGGTTAGGTTGTTCTCACAAATTTGATTACGCGCATGCGGGCGCCTACGTTGTCCAACATTTATTTATAGCGACATCCGTAATCCCGTTGGTCCTAAAGTGGTTGGGGGCTCAGGTGTCCCAACTCTCCCTGAAGGTCTACTACTTTCTGTAATATGTAGATAAAACAACAGCAACATTTTGTTACATTCACATATTTATTTTGATGTTTCAGTTTGCCCCGGTGATATACGGCCACCTGCCCCTCAAAGGGATCAAGTTCCTGTTGACAACGTTTTTCGACTTAGTTCAACTGACGAACCGTACAATGGTATTTACTACAGGGATGAAAATTATGTATTAAGGCCACTCCGAGGCGTAGTAGACTTTGTAGAAAGGGGTGATACTGTTATTGGAAGGCGCATCGGTACTGCTACTCATGCAATGTTGGATAGGGAAGGCCATGTGATTATATTAGACTCCTGGGTTATCAAGGAAGCTTCAGATGAAGAAATTATGGAATATCATATAGTCAGACCTGTGCCACCTCCATCAGCAATTCAACAGTCCAGCTACCCCTCCATCAGTTCCACCAGCAGTTCAAACATAACCCCTAGCAGTAGCCCCACCAGAAGCCGTACCAGAAGTTCCGCAAGCAGCAGGAGCAGAAGTCCTATTAGAAGCCGTACCAGAAGTCCCTACAGAAGTCGTACCAGAAGTCCCACCAGGAACTGATATAGGGGTGAAGCGGGTTATGTGGCGCGCAGTGCCGGCTTACTGATTAGGCAAACATAGGGAAATGCCCAGGTGCGCCACATCGTAGGGGGCGTCCCAAAGTGAAAAGAAATAAAAAAGCAAATTTTAAAGTAACTTGCAGAAGTCAATTCTTGACTCATTTTGGATTTGAGGGGGAAAAAAAGTTTCTTTACAAAATAATAATTTCGACTTACTATTTATTTTTTAAGCTCATTCGTTAAATTGTTTTGAAGGTTATATGAATATGATTTTGCTAAGATTCTTGAGAAAATAAAAAGGATTTTTGAAGGTTTTAGATGATAATTGGAGTCAAAATTTAATGAAAAAAGTTACTTTTCAACCAAATATTTGTACTTTCAATCATGAAAGATTAGATTTCTATGAAGAGAACTGATTTTCGAACACTTTTTTAAACTTTTTCACATTACTACTGACATTTAGAAAAATCTTTCATTTTTGTCTACAGTTTTCCAAATTTTTCAAATCTTTGATATCTTTTACAATTTTCAAACAGTTCCGACATTGTTTCATAATCTTTCACAATCTATATTGAATTGTTAATTTTTAAAAATATTTTTAAATTTTCAATTATTTTTTGAATTTTTTAAATATTCATAAATATCTTTTCCAAAATGATTTGGATTTTTTCTTAAATTCTTTGAAATCTTTTAAGAATAAAAAAAATTGCTTTCAAATTTTCCAGATCCTTTTTGACATTTCTAATAATCACTTGGAATATCATTTTAAAATGAAAAAACCATTCGAAAATTTTTCAAAAAAAATGTATTCACTCAAAACTTGAAAAAATTCGTTGAAAAGTGTCTTTTTTCCGAATCATCCAAAATCTACATTTCTTATGAAATTTGTTGAAATCTTCCCAAAATGGAAATCATTCTCGAATGTCCTGGAAACTTGAAAAACTTGTAGATATATCTTTTGTAATAACTCGAAGTTTTCCTGAAATTTGTTTGTATCCTGCAAAATTCAATAAAGTTTCTTAAAATAAAATTTGTCTGGTTATTGATGCATGTACCTGGAAATGGGACTTTTTAGAAGGAAATTTCGGTACAAATAGCCAGTTTTATTTAATTAACATAGACCACGGTGAGCCTTTACCAATTTCAACCTAAAATCCTCCCTCAACGCCAGTTCATTACAGGATTTAATTCTCTGATGCTGCCCGAATATTTTGAGCAAGAGATTGAAGAAATCGATCAAGCCCTTTTGTTGAACATTGAAATTTTGATTTTTGAAGATTTTTTTTCCTATGACATAATTTTAATTTTTTTTTTTTCAAAATCAATTTTAAATTTAGTTTATGGTTCTGCGAGGGTTTTGTCTGATTCAAATCAAAGGCTCAAACCGGCGATGGATCAAAAGATTAAAAGACGCTTACATCAACTAACTGAGGATCTGCAACTTCACACTGAACAAGTCAAAGCTGTTGACAATCAAGCAGCATATTTTTGAAAAAATACGGGTGCTATCTGAAGCAAGGACCGCAATACAGAAGAGGGAGAGGTGGATCAGGGAGAATCAACAGTTTCTCGCTTACTCATCGCGCCTTTTCAGCGATCTTCAACCTCATAACATCCAAGGACGAATGTCCATCAATCACTGCTGAAGGAATGAAAAAAGCACTTAGGGGCATGAAGAACTTTTTCCCTGCAGGACCAGATGGTATCAAGAACTTCTGGTGGGAAAAGTTTACTTCCACACACCAACATCTGGCCCACATATTCAGCTCATATTCAAAGTCGGAAACGCCCATTCCACAGTGCCTGGTGTTAGGACGCACTATACGAGGTATGTTCAAAAAGTGTCCAGCCTGCGTTCATAACACCGCGCCGGCATTATTCTTCGTCATCCGGCTCATGGCATCCTTCGAAGAAATCCACATTCGACTGAACAACGCGCTCCCATCGGTGCTTCTACATCCTGAAACAGTTCTGTAAGTCAGTTTACGGAATAACCTTCAGTAATACCATGTATGGTCTAACAGTAACACCATGGTCTCTGGTCGAAGAACACAGTGGGCATTGCCTGGACTTGGCTGTTGCAGGCCTGTCAGAGTGAGGGTCACTTTCCACTAAAGTATGACTACTTCTAAATTGCCTAAACCACTCTTCAGTTTGAATATTTTTCATAGCTTCATCGTCATATACTTTAAGAATCATGACGATGGGTTCCGAACATGAATGTCGAAGATTTTTGAAAAAATTAATGCACACTTTTTGTTCGGGGCGTTCCGTCATCCTGAAATGCAGCGCGCACGTGGTTAGACGCTTACGCAACTAGGTACAAAGTTAGAGCACAAGGTCGGATACTTTTTGAACATAACTCGTAGCCCTACCGAAAAAAGGCAACTTGTCCAACGCAGAAAGTTACAGGCTAATAATTCAGCCTGTGTGGAGAGAGATGTACGGAAAAAGTGGCTCGAAAAAAGGTGTAGCAGGCTTGCGAGAGAACCTGCTGACTGACAGGTGCGTCTGAAAAGACGCAGCAGCCCATCAGCGCGTTATGTCAATGACCTGGATTAACTACCGGAAAGCTTTCGATTCAACCTCTCATAGACTTATCACCTGTCTCTTGGAAAGCTTAAAGGTTCATCCACACTTAGTGAGTTCCATAGAGAGATTGATGCGCCTTTGGACAACTATATTGACTACTTCTTCTGGAAATTCTCGTGTGACAACAAACCACGTCACCTGCCAGAGGGGCATACGGTCACTCATGTATTTTATATGGAAGACCTAAATATCTGTGGTTCTGGTAAAAGCCAACTTCAGAGTGCTTGATATACTGTCGAGAAGTACACATGAGAGATTGGTATGGACTTTGGATTGGACAAGTGTGCCAAGATTCATCAGAAGAGAGGAAAGATTGTTGGCACCCTGAACTTGTGGATATAAGTGTTATCAGACATCTTGACACTGGAGAGACCCATACATACCTGGACGTGCCTCAAAGCCGCATTCAGGACGTAATATCAGTAACGGAGTCTCTCCGAAGCAGATACAAGCATCTTCTTCGACAGATTTGGTCTTTAAATCTGTTAGCCTTAAATAAGGTATCTGCAACTAACATGCTTGCCGTCCTAGTTCTACTCAACTCGTTTGGAGTGGTTTAATGGACGAAGAACGAGATCACGGCCCTTTATATCGCCACACGTAAGGTCATGCGTATGCACAAGATTTTGTATATCAATTCGTCCGTTCCGCGATTATACATCTTACGCCGTCAAGGCGGACGCGGACTTCTGAATCTCCAATGTTCTAAGTACAGCTTACATCGTTGCAAATGGCAGAGATCCTCTCCAAAAAATGGTCAGGAAATACGAGATGATTAGCAAAGGAGCGTTCCTTTTCAAAGCCGCGGAGCAAGCGGCCGAAACACTTGGCCTCAATTTTAACCTTAGAATTGAGGGTACTTCATTACTCCATCTAGATGCTTCACTTCTGAAAGCCAAAATAAACAAAGCAGAGGTTGAAAATTTTTGCAAACAGCTACTTGACAAGAAAATGGACGGAAACTTTCACCGAAATAGAGGAAAACAGTCTTTGTCGAAGGAGCGAACTTTTGCCTTCCTCAAATCATCAGGTGGATCTCGAAATAGTAAGGGTACATGGGTTTGCGTTCGCAGACGATAAGGTTGTTATGGCAGAATCAATCGAGGACTCGCAAAGAATTTTGAACATACTGAATACAAGCATGAAGAGCATGGGCCTCAAAATTAACGTAAATCAAACAGAAATTATGGTTTTTGAAGGAAAGAATGAGAAAACAATATGCAACATTGTCTTAAATAATGGGATAATAGAACAAGTTGATAAGTACGTATATCTAAGTAGCCTATTCACTAGTGACGGAAAGATAGATGTGGAGTTAGATAAGCGCTTAAACGAGGGTAAGAAGGTTATCGGTAGAGCAAGATCCATCAACAGAAGTGAAAATATATTTTTTTTTTAAACTAAAATGGCAATACATGATTCTCTGTTTGTACTGACGGTTAGGATGGTTCAAGCATGTTGAAAAAATAAAGGGTGAATGACTGACGAAACAAATGTATAAAGGTGAAGTGAATGGAAGTGTGCCCAGAGGCAGACCGCGGGAAGATTGGTTAAAATATGTGAATGAGACCCTAATTCGAAGAGACATAAAAAGCCATAGGAACACGAGAGCTTGCAGGAAAAAATGCATGGACGTCAAGAAAGCTAGAGAAGTATGCAAGGACAAAAAAGAGTGGCAACGAATATTTTATTAAAAATATTGTCAGTAGAGTGAACGAGGCCTGAAACAAAAGACCTTGGATACTAATGGGCCCGAGTGAGGAGCTATATATGGTGACTTTGTGAGTCACGCCTACCCCGAAAGGGAAATGGCCTATAGGTATAATATATGTATTCCGGACCACAAAGCCACCGAACGCGTCCTCAGGTTGCGGATAGAGGGTCCCTGTACCAAGGGTTTCTGCTAAATATGGTTAAAATAATTAATAAGCAGTCGCGGACAATTGTCCAGGGATGGTCCCGAAGGAATAACCCGCAAGCGGAGGCATAAAAACCGTGCCGAAAGCTGAATGGCACCTGGGTCAGCTGTCTCAAACCGTGACTCTGGGATACCGGGCGAACTCTCAGTGTATGCAGCCTTATCCTTGCATGCGGGGCTCTACAAGGATGGACGTACCCTTTTTCCTAGCTGCTCGTGGGAACAACAATGACAACACCAAACATAGTTGTAATGAGTGCTGTTCAAAACAATCGAAAGCGCAGGGCTCCCGACAATGGGTCGGACCAAAATGCCGACTACACTAGAGGTGGGGGAGCCAATCAAGGACAGAGTCAATGCGATTGACCGGCAGAATCTCATTACTTTTAAGTGGACGGGTCGACTTAGCGACGACCTGCTGGAGTGCTATGATACCAGTATGGCCCCTGAACGGAAAGGTTAAATAGCGCGACTGCATACTCTGTGGTGCAAAAAACACCCAGAGCTGTCGCATTTTTTGCATAAACGTCTGCGCAACCATGCCAAAGAACTCTGGAAAAGGGGTTATAGAAGCGGAGCGCCTACTCAACCGCAGCCGGAACAACCCGGCAACAGAGAAAGAGGGGCGACACTGAGACCAACCGCGAGCAGGCATCCACTAGAGGAAGAGCGATGCTTCAGGACCCGGAGAAAGATCAACTTTCATGTTTCTCTCAAACCCAAAGATCTGGCTGAACTGGATGACGAGCTTAGTGGAGATTTTTCCGAAGAATCCGACATCTGGACTATCAAGTGTGGTGTGTACAATGCAGCGAGAGCTTTGGCAGATGCAAACCGTAAAACAAAACCAACGGTTGATCATAAGACCAAAAGACGAACGCATCAACTCAGCACAAAGATAGGCTGGACAAGACAGTACGCATCCCGCATTCAGTGTGTGATTGACTACATAACATTTGGCAGATCTTTCACTGCCAAGGTTCGGCAGTTCGCACGCGAACTGCGTATCCGTCATCACACACTCAGCATGCCAAAGCTACTAAACATCAGGCAGCATATTGTTGACAGAATACGAGTACTATCTAACGCTATGAGAAGTCTACAGTGGATAGAGAGGTGAGTCAGAGAAAATCAACAGTTTTTTCTGACCCATCTCGACTCTTTCAAGACCCTCCAGTTACTGTCGTCCACCCACGCACACCAGAGGAGGTCGAGGCATTTTGAAGAGAAGTCTACGAAGTCAAGTATCCACTGAAATAAAACTCAAAGTATATAAATAGCTTCAAGGAGCTGTGCAATGCCCTCATAACACCTGAGGAGGAATACCCACCTATCAGTACCGAGAAGGTGAAAAACGTATTAGGAGGCATGAAGGGCGCACAGTGCTCCTGCCGAAGACAGCCAACTTAGCTGACCCTAAGAATTACAGGCCAATAACTTGTCTGAACACACTGTATAAGATCTTCACAGCTTTCCTAAATGATAGGATTGTTGGAACAATTGGACCTGTGTGGCGAGTGTCGTACGAACAACGCGGCTCAGAGAAAAGCGTAGCAGGATGTCGGGAGAACCTGCTCATCGATAGATGTGTCTGTAAAGACGCAGCATCCTATCAGCGTTTCCTATCGATGGCGTGGATTGATTACCGGAAAGCTTTTGATTCAACCTCCCATAGACTTATCATCTGTCTGTTGGAAAAATTAAAGGTTCATCCTCACATCGTGAGGTGCATAGAGAGATTAATGCCGCTTTGGAAAACCAGATTTACTATCTCATCTGGAAAAAATCGTGTGATCACTAACAGTCGCGGAATACTGAATCTTGAGTGTCTTCACGTGATTATTCTGGGTACAGCACATATAGTTGCAAATGGACAAGACGCTCTTCTTAAAATGGTCAGGAAGCACGAAGAAGTGGGCAAAGGGGCGTTTTTGAACAAAGTAGCGAAGGAGTCTGCTGAAACACTTGGCTTTGACTTCAATATCAGGGGTTAGCAAAATTCATCGAATCTTATCCATCTCGAGTACTCACTCCTGAAGGCCTGGATTAACAACGAACAGGAGGAAAACTTCCGCGAACAGCTCCTCGATAAGAGGATGCACGGCATCTTCCACAGAAATGTGAAGGATCAGTCGATGTCGTATGAGCTAACGCTTGCTTTCCTTAAATCACCCGGATTAAAGTCTGGCACGAAGGGCATTTCACTTTGGCATGTCATGACGGTGTCATTTCCACTCTAGCATACCGTGGCCACATTTTGAGCTAAGACATTCCCGATGATAGCTGCAGAGTATGTCATGCACACCCCGATCATCTAGGAAACATACTATCTAGTTGTCCAACTCATGCGGGAACGACTTACATCTAAAGGCACAATGCGGCACTAGGAGTGCTTCATTACCGTCTCTATCACTCTTACGGCATTAGCCCAATTACCGCTCCGCTAAACTCTCGTAGGGACATAGAGTCAATTGTCCAAAATGAGAAGAGCCGCATATACTCGAACTTCATATTCTCGACAATTGTTTCTGTTGCGCACTCGAGGCTTGACATAGTTTTCCTTGACTTCGAGAAATGAACCATGTTCGTTATCAAATTTTCGGTTCCAGCTGACAAAAACGTCATAGCCAAGGTTATACCCGGAATATTCTGTTAAGCTAATCGTCTTGATTATCGGCGCTCGTAAAGGTGCCAAGATTTCACTGGTTAATAGCCCGAAAAGGATCCCTATGTGTCAACAAAATGCTAAGACACTTGCGGGGGAAATAAAGAAGGCAGTCGTCCTTGGGTCGCTCCGTGTCTTCAGGGTGCACGAGACTCTTGCTGGATCATCGTATTGAATTCGTCACAGACTGTAACCACCTATCTCACGGTCGTGAGACGTGGTTACAGATGAAATTTTACCGCGATTTCGCTGTGAGCGGGTGCAATTTTTCAAATGAGCACCCGCTCAACTGTATATATATATATATATATATATATATATATATATATATATAATTCTTCAATTCCCAAAGCCAATTGACAATATTTATTTTTAAGATTCAAAATTGTAACTCATTCAGTTTTAAAGGTGTACAGATGCATTTTTTTTAATTTCATCAAAAGACAAATTTTTATTTCTAATTCTTCCATATTAAATAAATTTTAGATGTGGATCAACAAAATCATGAAAACTTCTATTCTAAAACATCCAACTTTAATAATTTTTCAAAAAATTCAAAAATTTTCACTTTTAAATATGTGGAAAAAATTCTAGAAATTGGATAATAATTTTAATGATTGAAAGTCTAGTTTTCAGTTCTGAATTTTTCAAATTGAGGAAATTTGAAATGTAAAGCATCAAAATTACAAAATTTTCAAAAGTCAAAGTCAAAACAACCTCCCCTGGGGGCTGTAACACCTTGTAGTTGGTGGGGAGGCTTAA
>CAKNYM010015547.1:0-13211 GCA_932195095.1 Andricus curvator | reverse complement strand
AAAGATTTTTGACGCTAATTTTCATAGATTTTAGATGTATTTGTGCGTGGTACAAATTACCCCGTCACAATACATACATATAATTAAAGGGCGGCATTCCAAAAGATCATATTGTCCAGCATTTTCACAATTTTTCAGGAGAGTGTTACGTCCAGAATGGCAGTATCAACACTTAGCAAAAAAGAAACTGTTTTATCATCAGAACAGAAAGTTCTGGACAAGAATACAGAATTTAAAGCAAGGCCTGCAATCTATAATTGAATAAAATATATCTCTAAGTCTTTACAGTATTTATTAATTAAGCATCAAATAGTTAAAGACAAAATTCACGGGACGTTAATCAACTCTCAAGTTCACAATTCAGTAATTAATTTGTTTTAAATGAGGGGTGGTGATCTTAGCTTGACTCTGGAAGCGATGACTTGAGATTTGTTGTTGATTTTGTCTTAGGGGGCGGTTCTCTGCATAGCGGGTCCTGAAACAAGGATCTCAACTTGAATATATGCACGATGAAGAATGAGGAAATCGGAATAGGTCAAGGAAAGGTTCAGAATGGAAAAGGGGAAAACGTTCTAGTTAGGCGATAGGAAAATAAGATTTGGAAAGATGATATCAATAATGCTAAATAGCGGACTCACCAAAATTGTTTGATTTCCGATGGCTGAATAATCCTCAAGCTGATCAATGAGGAAAATCTAAAAAGAATTTCTAAGCGATTCAAACTGATGTGGTTAATTTAAAATGATTCAACTGAGTCCAAGATTTGTAGTCCCCAGGAAATGACTTAAGAAGGTGCTGCAGTTGTTCAGTGTAGATTTAGGATTTCCAGGATGCGAATATCACTGACTCTACGATTTTATGGATATTAAAAACACTATAAATATGATCACCAGTACTCACACTATATCTTGACTGGACTAAAGAGAACTGAGTATTATTAGAATCAAGCTGAACTGGAAACCTGAGACCAGAGACTATGACTGAAGACTGAAGACTCAATCAGAACGAAGGAAAACTGAATAGGTTTTATATTATTGGGGTAGGTTCGTCCACCACCTTCTAGAATCTATTAATTTTCTGTCAACATCTGCGTAGTTTTAAAAGTATTGAAAAAGGATTGATTTGCTCTAAAGGTTACCAAGACATCACAAGAAACAAAAAATTTTCCCAACAGCAGGGTGTCTTGCAAACCGGGAAATTCAGGATATCTGGGAACTTGTGGAAAATTTAGTGCACCTTGAAAAATACGGGAAAATGACGGAAATTTGTGGGCAGATCCCGGAAATCTGTGGTCATAAATTTAAAGAGAAATCATTTTCTACGTAAAATTATTAAATTATACGATTCAGTGGCAAAAGCGTGTGACGAGTTGAGCGTAGAACATTCATTATCAGCCAATCAGAAACTGGGAAATATTTCAAAATTGCAATATTCCTTCCCCGTGGTGACCGTAGTAGGGCTACTGCCCTTTTGTCCCCCCTTTCATGCATCAATACCTCCATGCTTTTCCCACTCCTTTCCACCTCTACGCACTCCTCCAACCACTGATTCACTCTTGCGTCCCCCTTCCCACACAGTTCACACATCCTCTTCCCCCTAGAGAGCCAGAATCTATTAAAACCCTCCATGCACCCACATCTAATCCTCGTTATAAGCTCCTGACTTCCTTTCTCACATAAATATTGCGCTCTCGCCCTTGGAATAATCCACACATAGTTCCCGTTAAACCTTGACTATCTTATTCTCTCTTACCCTGCTGTATTCTCTCTCTCTCCATGCCGTTTTTCCTAACCAACTCATATACCTTCCTTCCTTCCTCGTGCATACTTCTCACTTCATCCATCTGCAGTCCATTCGTTCTGAAATACCTTTCCCTTTCAACCTCCATCCTTCCACCCCCTCTCCTGTTCTCCTTCTCCCACCAACACTCCCTAACCAGCTTACTTCCCCCGTTTTCTAAAAATTTCTCCTCATATTTACACGTCCGACTCCCCGCTAAAATCCTAACACTCGTTCTCTCCGTCTCGCTCCTGACAATATAATTAGGCGTGTTCCTTGCCAACCCCAGTGTCCACTTTACATACCTCTCCTGTGTCCTATTTACCTCTTCACTTCCTTTCCACCCCCACACCTCTACTCCATACAATAGCACACTCATCACTAGTGAGTCAAACAATTTCATTTTCCTTCCAAAATCATCTGCGAATAACTTCTTTCCCAACCTCCACACCTGCCTCATCGCCACATTTGCCCTCCTCACTCTCTCTTTTATGTGACCATCCACTCCCCAATTCCTCCGAAACAAGAAGCCCAGGTACACAACCTCTTTCACCTCCTGCACCGCCTTTCCCTTCCACTTCCACTCCCCTCCCTTATCCCTTTATCCCTTTCCCCTCCTTTTCTGAACACCATAACCTTGGACTTTTCTTCATTTAGTTCTAACCTGTTCTTATCCAGGTATCTTCTCAACCTCTTCATCATCTCCTTTAAGGCCTCCTCGCTTCTTGCCAGCAACACTATGTCATCTGCATACGCTAGTGACCAAACTCTAACCCCTCCTATCCTGACTCCTCCTAAGACCCCGGCCTCCAGCTTACTTTCCATATCCGTAATTAAAATCACAAAAAGCGTTGGGCTAAGCGGACACCGTTGCCTTAACCCCATATCCATCCAGAATCCCTCCGAAATCCTCTCCCCTCCTCTCACCTTATCTTTGGTCTCTTCATATATCTCCCTTACCCTCTTGATCAGGCCTTTCTCCACTCCCCTATCCTTCATTGCCTCCCACAACCTCCCCCTATCCACCGAAGGAAACGCGCCTTTGAGATCCACGAAAAACGCGTACACTCTCAACCCCTTCTTTGCTAATTCTCTATCCACCACGTGCTGCAGAACGTAGATATTGTCGATAGTACTCCTGTCAGCCCTGAAGCCCGCCTGCGTCTCCGGCAATATTCCTTTCCCTCGACATCCTTCCGCAGCGTCTTCGCCAACACCATCGCGTATACTTTATACGCCTTATTTATTAGCGTAATCCCTCTATAATTTTCCTGTCCATCCCTATCTCCTTTCTTATACAGTGGCACTATTAATCCTTCTCTCAACCCTCCTGGGAATCCCTCCGCCCACCATACCCTAGAGCATTGTATGTTCCTTGTTCTCCTCACAGTTTTAATCTTGCTGTAAATGATTATACAAAATTTAGTATTGAAGGTTTTGACTTTTTTGGAATTATGCAACAGGTATATAAGTTTCTTTCATTGTCAGCTGAAAGATGGCAAATTTCTTGTAAGTATGTTTCAGCAAAACGATTCCTTTACCAAATAGGTAAAATTGACGATGGGATAATAGAAATAAATGGGAACTTAGGAAGACCGCTCTCGCCGGGTGCTGGATGTCTAAAAACGGTCCTGGTCCTGGATGCCGATGTGGCATCCAGAATTTATAAGTAGTAAAAGTGTAATTTTGATTGTTCGACAAACAGTACAATTATATTCAAGGTAAGTTAATTTTTTCTTTCGGCAAGCGCTGGGGCTAAATTAAATTCAAATGTATCCAATAATAACCTACTTAGAGTGTCACGTCAAGATGCTTGGTCATTGTTTAGAGTGCTTTTTATCATGGTAACCTTAGAGACCTTAGATCGGAAGTTATCGCAAGGGCGCCAAAATTCAAATTATAGTTATTTTGGCAAAAGTGTTTAGATGTTAGAAAAATCATTGAATTTACGTAAAACTTTCTGATTCAATTGATTTCTGATACCTACGTTATATTATATTAAAAGTGTTCATCGTTTTGAGTCCAGATATGAATCTAATATGACGTTTGCGTTATTGAGTGATTGAGGTTATGTTAAGGTTGTATGTAAAAAATCGATCTCTGGTAGAATTTAAAAAAAAACTATATTTAAATAGAATGATTATTTATATGCTGAATTAATTTCAAATTTTTCAACCGTACCGATGCGGAGATAATTAATGTCAAAGTTGACTAATTTAAGACGTAATTCATGGACAATGCATCGGCACTCTCCACATTTTAATTTGTAGTAATTAAACGCTCTGGTAGAGAAATTTTAAAAATGTCGGTATTTGTGCTGCTTGAAACTACAAATTTTTGAAGAAAAAAACATCAAATTTCTCCACCGTGTAGTTTCATAGATAATCTAATGTAAAAAAATTGAAAATTGAGTCACTTTCAAACGGATAAACGTAACAGTATTCTACTATCTCGACAAACAAAAAAGGTGATTTTCAAGAATTTTTTTCTCAACAACTACTTTATATGATTCAATAAAATTTTCAGCGTTTATTTATGCTGTCTCAAAGTTTACAAAAACAATTAGTATGGACATAGCTCTGAAGTGACTAAGCGCATTTTTTTTATTTTGCAAAATAACAAAATGGCGGCAGTTTAAACAAAAAATTTCCAATAATCGTGTTTTTTTGCTCTTTTTTGTTAATTTAACTATGATAAAATTAAAAATTTGAAAACCCGCTTTGTCACTTTGTAGATATTTATGTTTAGAATAAACGTAGAAAATTTGAAAGTAATCGTTTGAAACCTTTTTGAGAAATCGTGCGCGCAGAGCAAAAAAACGTTGTTTTGAGAAAAACACGTTTAAAGTTTTCGGAACATAAAAATTGCTAGAATTGCATCTGTTTCAGCTGTCCTACACTTATAGCAGTGTAAATTCTTAGAAGTGCAATATTTTCTTTATCATTTAAAAATAAACAGCAATAATTCCGGATTCGGATGCTCTACTCAAGCGCTCAGCTCTCTATTATAGTTCCTTTCTTTAGTTCATCACGGTGACACCAATCCCCACAGTTTTCATGTTGGCTATATACATGGTCCCGAATTGAAAGGAGAGAAGCTTTCATCTTTTCAGTAATGCCAAGATTTTGAGCTAATGCATTAGAAAAGCATTTTTTCAAATGTGCGATGACACCTTTTTCCCCTAACTCGCAATATTTTTTATCTTTTTTCAGCTTGTAAAGACCTTTGACGAAGTTTCTCCCGAAGTGAATTTTACAAGATAATTTAAACATCTTGTGAACACTTGCATGCAAAATTGCAGAAATTGTGGAGCTGTCATCAACTCCAACTTCGCTCTTTATCACCAATTCAGCTCCTAAATGAAGCTCCATTGCGTTGGCACTGCCTTCAAAATTCTTACGGCAATTATGGTCATTGGCCGTATCCATTGAGGCTATCGTAACTTTTACCCTTGCCTCTCTTGCTCCATCCCATATCGTAGGAAACGATTATATGTACGATGTTTCCGACAGCAGCCTCAAAATTCTTTACAGATTGAGCTGACATTTCTTTACCTTCAGGATTACTAGAAGAATAGAGAGTTTGCAGCTCTGGATACAACTCATCGAGGATTTCAAACGGTCTAAAAGAACACTGGAAAACAAAAAGGAAAATGAATGAATGTACTCCAATATGATTTTCACATAAATATTGTTATTTCTTTCTTTTCCCCAATCGATACCTCTAAGTACACCGTACTTGATGACTGTCAACCTTTACATTTAAAAAAATGTTAGTAATCGTACCCTATGGGAGTGTAACTCCTACTTAGAAATTGTGAGTATAATTCAATATTGTCCTCTTATAAAAAACTTAATCAATTGGTGTTGAAAATTAAAATGTGAGACGATTTTCAATTTGTCATGATTCAATCACTATTCGAAAGACAAAAGTCCTTACAATTCGCGACCTAATTTCTTCCTCCCGAACAGGGCCAATTTCTTCTTTGTATTTTTTGAATACGTAATTACTCATTGTTGGTATTTTATCCAAAGTTGCACAACCTGATCCCGAATGCAAGACACCTGCAAAAAATACCAAATTGTTAAAGAATTGAAGAATTCAATGAATGTTGGCCGTATTTGCACTTTCGCAATGTTCGAAATTTATCAATAGGAAAGTTGATGAAAAAGATTGAATATGGTGAATTGTCGCACTTTATACTGCAACACATGTTACGGGAAAAGTGTCTCCCAGAGAGAAAAAGATTTTCGGGAGAGATTTTCATAAGATCAGAGAAAAGGGTGAGTATTATTTTTCTTTATTATTGTTCTGTGAAATAAAAAATTGTGTAAAATTAATAATAAAATCATCTTATGATTTGAAAAAAAAAATAAATTAAATTGAAAATAAGATAAAAATAATGCTTAAGATGCTTCAAAATAAAAGGAGAAAAAATCTATGAATTCTTAGGGACACCTATGATGTGTGTGAAGAAATCTTTAAGGTATTGAATGATACCGCGATAAATATAGTTAATATTATTGTATTTTCCAGGAACAGTTTACCTCAAATTTTCCACCCGAGGCACCTCTTCATGCAAATCAGGTGCTTGATGACCTTCAAAATCCTAATTATGAGTATCCGATTGCAAAACTCGAAAAAGAACAAAAGTTAGGATTTGTTGTAATATAATATAAAAAATCCATTGCAATTCAGTGAATTACTGTCTATGATGGGGTTTCGATTGCTGAAAGTATTTCACATACTGCAATCGCAGTGAACAATAATGAACATGAGAAGTTACTCCTTAAGCAAAAATAGTTAATTAATAACTTGAAGAAAAGACTGCGCCAAGTTAGAAAAGAGAAAAAAGAATTAGAAAGGAATCAACACACTGTCTACAAAACTATATTGAATTTTTTATTTGCACAGGATCAAATACTAAATTTGATTAGACAAAATGGAGCTGATAAAAAACCAAAGCCAAAGAATTGGTCAAATAGCACCATTAAGAAAGGTTTACGCTTGAAATTCACGTATGGTAATACCGGACATGACGAGCTATTGAGGCTAGGTTTGCCGTTCCCAATTCGTAGTACCTTGAACAGAAAGATAGAACATATTAGATTTAAACCTGGGATATCTGACGAAATGTTCGTATTTTTCGAGGAAAAAGTTGCACACTTTTCGAACGCCAGTGATAAGGAGTGCTCAGTGGCACTTGATGAGGTTGCCATCGGTGGAGGGCTTTTCGATCCGCAAACAAAAGAATATTTAGGTGATATAACTCTTCCACCCAAAAGTGAAGATAAAGTAAAGCATGCATAGGTTTATATGATAAGGGGTACTAGTTTAAGGTGGAAACAAGTTATTCGCTATAAATTTCACTAGTAGTGGATTTGATGGTACTCTTAAAACCCGTTATTTTACAGATAATAGCAAAAGCTGAGGATATCGGGCTGG
This sequence comes from Andricus curvator, assembly GCA_932195095.1. Classification (NCBI taxonomy): domain Eukaryota; kingdom Metazoa; phylum Arthropoda; class Insecta; order Hymenoptera; family Cynipidae; genus Andricus; species Andricus curvator. Next base: position 5,987 of record CAKNYM010015547.1, on the reverse strand, counting down.
GAGTGAACAGCATCACCTCTGATATGCGCTCAACCAGCCATGCATGTTGGAAGGCATTTGGAATTGCAGCTGACAACAAAAACGGAATTAGGAACTCAGTACCTCTCCCTCATCGATTCGAATCATTTAGTTGAGATGCTACGTCTGCAAGAAGACTTAGTTTTTACTCTTACGCCAAATCTCACAGTAGAGGATGTTATTCTCGCTCATAATAGGAACTTCCAAAAAATAAAGGTCAACCGCGTGGCTTGTTGGGCATACAGCCAAATGATTTAGATTGATGAGTTCAAGAAATCTCCAAAGTGCGATCAGCAAGTTTTACCCTGAAAAATATGAAGAAACAATTTCTTTTTTGACAAAGATGGTAAACCTCGTGTGGAGAATTCGTGTCTGAGTGAAAGGACATTTTAAACCAATCCAAAGAGGTTTTATGTTAAGCGCCATGACAGTTTTTGAGCTCTGTAATTACTTATTAGAAAAGAGAGGTTTCCAATTTGATCTAACATCCACATTCACTCGAGATTGTGTTGAAAACTTGTTTAGTATAATCAGGTCGAATCATGTGACCACGAAAGTCCTACAATTCAAATATGATCTTCGCTTGATTTTAATTGCACAATACAATAAATAAATTCGAAGCAGTAATTATGAATACGACGATAGCGACATTCTTACTGATTACCTTCAAGTAAAAAAGTCAAAAGCGTAAGTTTCATCTCACTCAATCGATTTCTTGAATTTAAACCTTGAATTAATTTACTTATTTCTTTTATAAACCTCTTTTTACCATAGCGAGCTTTTAGCCGCCGAGAACAAAGCTGAGAAGTCTCAGTACAGTGTCCTTTCTATTTCTAAACATCATTTCCGTGTCACAATGGAAAAATGAATAACATCAGGTTGTAAAATTTTTTATGAGCGATTTAGAGTCTCAACTTTGGATAGTATTGAAAAATCCAACTTTTATTTTAGGAGAAAACTTCAAACTTGAACAATTTTGAAATGGAGTTTTGTATAAATTGCAGTTGAAAAGAATTGAGATTAATATTCGTAACGGATGCAAAATTAATCTTACTTTGAATTTCTATCAAATCGAATTTTGCCTAATAAATAAAATTGCTTTCGTTTTTAAAAGTGCTTTCAATTTTCTTCAATCAGAATGGAAAATTATAAAAACTTCCCATAATTTCGTTCAGTGGAAATTTAAAAACAAAACGGTTTAATATTCTATGATTAAGTTAAAAAAATTTTCGTTCAAAGTTCTATGTTTTCAGTATTTTAGATTTAAATACTTTCAAGTTAGAAAATTTCTGAACTTGATTGTTTCACTATTTTTTCTAATGTGGAATTTTCTGCAATTCAGTTAATTTCTGTTTACTCAATTTCACTGAGTAATAAAATCCCTATTCAATCTAAATTTTACAATTTACACATATACGTAGATATTATATCTGCACTATTTGCAAATGGCTAAAGAACATGTTTACACAAGAATAATCCCTCCTATAAAAATGATTTGTGAAAATTTTCTAAGGTCAAAAATAAGATAGCGACTGGTGTATATATGTAATCTAATAAAACAGAATCTCGTTAATTAGTTTTCTCCATTTCGAGAAAAATGAGGATCTTTATTGGCTGTCTGTTTTTCACGTTGGAAATTTGGTCAAATTCTGTTGGTAAATATAATAACATACCTAATATAATATCAAATCCAGAGCAAAAATAAAACTTTCGGGTCGAAATCATTTTAAACCAGGCAGGTTCTACATTTCAACTCACAGATTCTCTCAGAGACTAATTTCCTTCAAGAAACAACATATTTCGTCGTTAAGAGATTCTGCGATTTCAAGCGTAGAAGCTGCCTGATTTGAAATGGATTCGATTTTCGGCAAAAGAATTTCTAGTTCTATGACTCTTACGAACAATTATAATAAAATAATTGTGGAATAAGTAGTTTCATCATTAGAATTGCGAAAGAATTTTGTGAACTTTAAGATACATTAATTGAAAAAAAATTATATTTCACGTAAAAAACAACCCTATTTATGAAAAATAAATGGTAAGTATTACAATTAATCCATTACTGTATTTCTTCTTGCAGGATCAAATACAAGTGCTGGCTTCGGTCTATTTATAGACCGATTTTTTCTGCCTGATCCTGTTCCCCCAACTGTAATTTACAGACATGCTAGTCCACCTCTTAAGAAATATCCTATTCCTCCTGATTATCACATTAACAATGTGAAAACTCGTGATCTTCTTCGTCTAGGGTATGGAGATCCAGGTAGTCGAATTTTCAGGATAAGTCTACCTGCTAGAGTACTAGTATCACCGAAAGAATTCATTGTTGGAAAATTAAATTCTTATGGTGTTTTGTTACATTTATATCAAACAGTCTTACATGGTCGCAATCCGGTTCAAGTGTACTTGTACAATGGTAACATTACTCGACTGTCCAAAGAAGAAATTGAGATTTTGCCTTTTAACCGTGCGATTGAGTAAAAAATTCACTTGAATTAATTCCAGCAAAAAAAGGAATGTAAATCTGAAACAATTACATACAAATATATTAATTTAAATCAAAGTATTTATTGCACTTCTCATATTTATATATGTCCCTATAACTAGCGTAACAACATATTCTGGACATGATCTTCGTAACTGCCTTAAAAGAAATACCTTTCTTCATTTTCTGTCTTTGGGGCTGTTTTGGCTCAAAATGGGGCGACGGTAGGCTAAAATGGAAATGATAGCATGTAACGCGACAACATGAAACCCTTCCTACCAGATGTCAATCCGGGTGATTTAAGAAAGCAAATGTTAGCTCAACCGGCATCGACTGATCCTCCACATTTCTGTGGAAAATGGCGTGCATCCTCTTGTGGAGGAGCTGTTAGAGGATGTTCTCCTCTGCTTTCTTCATCCGGAACTTCAGGAGTTATTACTCGAGATGAGTATCCTTCTCCACTACTTTGTACTGAAATGCTCCGTTGTCCACGTCGTCATATTTCCTGAACATTTCAAGAAGAAGGTCTCGCCCATTTGCGATGATATGCACTGTACCCTGAATAATCCTGTTCTAAAGATACTCGAGGTTTGGCATTCCGCGACAGCAGTCGCGGATTTGTTCACATGCATAATCTTTCTGAACTTAATTATTTCCCTACATATTTGTTTTTTAGGGTAGAATTTTCTGAAATTCCGTTACTTTCTGTTAATTTCATTTCACATTTGGGCCCTGACAAAAAAGCTGTCTGCGAACATCTCGGATGGATTGGCTGGAGTTGATTATTCGCTCCGACAATCAATCGATCCAAATAGAATCACTTGAATTTATAATTTGCAATCAACAATATTACCTGATTTTGAGGTTGTGAATCTCTCAACTGTCCAACCTGAAAGTAATCGTTAGAGCATGGGCAAACATAACTCTAAATAACAATCACTGATCACAGTCGTTCTTTTGCTTTCTTATTTGTCATACTATCTGAGGAGCCGTAGGGCTCGTACTAAACGTTTACTAGCGACCTAAATGACAGGTTGTGAACTCAAACCACAGAGGGTCAGATTTGGGCGAGTCAGCTCATCGCTTCACTCAGGGGACAATGGGCTGCCAGAGCCAAGAGGATCCTGGCTAGACGTATGTATGAGAGTCCTGTACGTTCTATATAGCCAGACAGATGACATCTAGGTTCTTGAACAGCCGGTGCAAACAATTTGACACACAGCTCGCGGTCAGCCATATTGGTCTCCACGGGTCGCGAACTGTCGTCTGCTATTTCCATCACTACATTAAGGCCCGGCTGGAGGGTCTGGCGCCATCTGTCTGATCCCGATATCAGTAAAATCTTCTGTCGATTACTGATCGGTCATCTGCGTTTGATGATACATCCGTTAGGGACCATGGGGACGAAAGTCGCGCCCCTTTCCTTACTCTCTGTTAACGTTGAGTCTAGTGTGGACGTCTCGTTACGAGTTACGAGGGAAGAACAGAAATCCCAGGAATATCTTTTGGGACTCGCACAAAGAGGAACTCAAAGGTAGGCTGTTGGTAACGTGACACTCTGGAGCATGCTCCTAATTTGAAGCCCACGAGCTATGATACCATGGATAAGTTAGAACACGCTAAGGACTTTCTGCAAAGGACTCTGATTAAATCATATGAGAACAATTGCCCTACAAGTACAATTAAATCTAGGAAAGAAACAGAGTGGTGGCATACCCACCTGGATGATTTCCGTAAACCGACGGCATTAGCGGCCAGGTGAATCTCGACTAGGGAAGAGTCCAAATGTCAAGCGTCGAGCGGGAGGTTTCATGCCAAGGATGATTGTGTGCATTCGATGGGTTTGGTTCGAATATCAGCCTTCAAATTCGACTGTCGAAAAACCAGCTGAACTCGGAAGGTGGTTTTCTGCAGTTTTCCTCTCCCGTCGCCAAACGTCCATGCAAATTCGAGTACTTCTGATGAAGACGGATGCGGCCGCGGGTTATCACTGATTTTAATTCAATTCATAAGTGATTCTGAGCCCACCTTATTAAAAGATAAATTTTCACAGGACCATACCCAGTGAAGTGAAGTCGTCTGGCGGTATATTTACTCATGCTCAAGGACTTGAATAATATTTTAGCAGCGAGCGTGACCCGTTTATAGACCTCTGTTTCGCCGGGGTTTTAAAATAAAAAGGCATAGTACAGTGGGTTTTAACCGCAGTTACAAGACAATAATAATTATGAGAATAATATAATAAGTAGCAGCAGAAAAATATAAATGTAAAATATTTGTATTGCTAATAACAATATTATAAACAAATTAAAAAATTTAACGTTTTCCATCAGGAAAAAAATCTTTCTTCTGCTAAATAATGTTGCAACTATTTTAATGCATCTTATGATAGTTGTTAATTCAGTAACTTTGTCAGTGGTTCTAAATAATAATATTCTGACAAAGTTACTTTTTTAAGTATCCCTATCAAGATGCATTAAAACAATCGTTATGAAAAAATGATGATAAAAACAATACTTCATAAAAAATAAAATTTGTTTGTTGTGATTGAGCACCGCATGAAAATAATTGTTTATGCAAATTGTTTATAAGAACTGGCTTTAATCTTAAACTTAATATTTATATTCCTGAAGTGTATCTGCAATAATGCTGATAGATAGCGACTTCTCTGAAGTATTATCTTCAGAGAAAAAAAAATAATATTCGTAAATTTACCAATTTTGACGTTCTATTGGTTAAGAATTGTAGGCTGTAGTAAAATATGAACAGTAATAATAATTAGTAATAACAGTATTGGTCATAAAAACGTTACGTCACATCTAAATTTTTCCGTAAGTGTTTCAAATAAGATAGCAACTGGCTTATATCATCGAATGAAACAGAATCTAAATGTTGATTTTAAGATAAATTGTTTCATTTTGAGAAAAATGAGGATCTTTACTGGAAGTTTGTTCCTTATGTTAGCAGTTTTTCTTAATTCCATTGGTAAATATAATTTAATATAATATAGTATAAAATCAAATTTAAAGCTAAAAAATTCCACCATTGCAAGAATTTAATTTCTGGTTCTATATGTATTTTGCGAGCAAGTATAGAAAAATCGATCTTAACTTCTCCAATAGCTCATACCTATAATTTCCAGACAGCTGTGTTGCAAATTTACATAAAATAATTTTTAAGTGCAATAATTTTAGTTTAATAAAAGTTTAATAAAGTTGGTGCTTAAAAAAAGTTGATATCTTTTAGAACTTGAGCTCCAATTGAAACCTGCAGAGACCCAAAAGGGTTCCATTGGAGCCTTGAATCAGTGCTCCCAATTCCTTGAAAAAAGTTTCTATTAAAATTGGGTTCTTTGTAGGTCGAAATGGTTGTTCCTTTGAAACTAGTTCATCGCTTTAGGTTCCTTTTCGGCAAGAGGGGTTCCTTTTTGTTCCAGCTCCTAAGAAACCAAAAATTGGTTCTAATAGAAACCCCAGTCTTATAT